>JANHFL010006636.1:0-11056 GCA_032468155.1 Oxyrhabdium leporinum | reverse complement strand
GACAGACAGACAGACAGACAGACAGACAGACAGACAGACAGACAGACAGACAGACAGACAGACAGACAGACAGATTGGTCAACAGAATACTAGATTCAAGGATTGAGATTCAGCTGCTTTCAGTGGTGTTGTACTGATCCTGAAATAGGACCTTTACAATCATGGCATCTTCCTTGTTATAAATTTGCAGGTCATAGCTGTGATAAGTAACATGTTTGGAAAATAATGACTAGTATACTAGTTGCCATTCTTCTTCACTGAGTTGGTTGCCCCTAACTTGAATATATCCCCTACTGAAGTTCACTTTAAGTGGAGTTTCCTGGAAAGTGTTCAAAAGCTGAAAATAGTGAAAAAGTTATACAGCTTTTCCAAAACATCCAGTAGTGATGTTGGACTGAAATTTTATTCTACATATTTACTATTCCCGTTTATTTTAATGGGGGAAACTGACATTCAATATTGTCCTTCAAAGGAGAGGAAAGGCAAGAAAGGGGAAGTCTTTGGGGATTTACATACAATACTTAATTAAAATTAGCTGTCAACTCTTCTTTTTTAAAGGAAGGTGGTACAAATTTGTAAAGTCGGGGAGGGTGATATCTGCCAGGTCTCCTGGTTTAACAGATTAACCTTGGAGGTCTTCTAGTCCAAACCTCTGCTCATTTAGGAAGCCCTATTCCATTTCAGAGAAATGGTTATTCAATGTCTTCTTAAAAACGCTTTAAAAAGTGTTGGAGCACCCACAACCTCTGGAGGCAAGTTCTCACAATTGTTGTGAAATTTCTCCTTAGTTCTTGGTTGGTTCTCTCTTTGATTAGTTTCCATCCATTGCTTCTTGTCCTGCCCTCGGGTACTTTGGAGATTAGGTTGACTGCCCCCCCTCTTCTTTGTGGCAGCCCTTAGATATTGAAACACTGCTATCATGTCACCCCTAGTCCTTTTTTTCATTAAACTAAGCATACCCAATTCCTGCAACCATTCTTCATATGTTTTAGCCTCCAGTCCTCCAGGTTTTCTAATAAAATCTAATTAAATACATATTTCCATCAATTTGTTCTTTGTCAATGATGCTGAGATAATTAATGTAAACAGCAAACAGAATAAATTTATGAAAATCAAAAAGTTGACTAGAGAAACCTTTGCTGATTCACCATTACCATTCCCTGTCACATCCTATCCCAGATCCTGTTTCCCTATCTCAGGGTAAACACTTCTGGCTTTCATATTATCAAGCCAAAATCGCCTTTTCATCTTCCACAGAGTGCATTCCCACTGCTCTTAGCAGACAAGTTTCCTGAAAGAATGAGTCTCATTACACAGGGGGCTTAATTATGTTACAAATTGCAGTTTATAGTTAATTCATTCATTTTCAATTCACCTCATGTGCATTTTGCCCGATCCAGAGACTTAAGTAGGGTGTGGCTAAGACCTCATGATCCATGATGACATATGGTGATCATGGGGGAGGGTGGGTTGGGATTTTAGTAATGGACACATTCAAACACTTTGAATTCAGAGCTAGGAATCCATAAGCATAAGCTTTAGTAAAACAACATACAGCAGTTAAAGATGATCTGCTAACCTATAAAAGTTTAATAGGAGATAGGTTGCATAAGCCTCTCTCTCATGCACACACATAGAGAGATGCTTTTACTCACATTTTTTTTCTCTAAAATCAGCCTAGTTTGCAAGGAGCTTGTGAAACATGAGGGACCAAATCTAACGGTAGTATTTCTCAATAGTGAATGTCCTTTACAGTTTTCTTTTTAATCCCTTGCCAACAGAGTTTGTTGATTTATTGTTATGTGATCTGCTGTAGTGGCAATACAGAGGTTCATTGTTATTTCAAGGAGTTCAATGGTATATTTTGAGTTCTCCTTCATTATAAGAGAAGTCTAGAAATTTAGAGCTCATTCTGAGCTAACCTACTTTTTTTATTATTATTCTTGGTTACTGAATAAAGAAGGGTGAGGAGTCTTCCTGTAACTTCAAAGATTTCCCCACTGGGAAAATCTCAGACTTTTGATTCCCATCCCAAAGTCATGTGCAAGTCACTCAAAATCAGATCTTCCAGTCTCCTGACAATAGCAGGGCCCAGTGCCCAGTTTTGATAAAAACTGGGGGGTTGTTGCTGTTTGTTCAGAGCTTCTGCACAGAATCTAATACTAGGTATTGTAGAAATTGGCTACCCCTGGAGTATCTCTGCTGTCCTTATGAGCTCCTGGCAGATTTTAAGAGATTTGGGTATCATCTTGCTTAGTATGTATCCTTTTTATGTTAGGCTTTTACATCTGTTTGCTTGAGCTAATAATAAAAGCTACAATCCCTTTATTTACTGGAGTGTACATTGCCTCTGGAGCTAAAGGAACCAAGTGCCTCAGCCCCTGATCACTTGGCAAAACACCTGCTGCATAGCAGTTGATATTGGCCATCCTGGATTTGATCTGATTTTGATTGGTGGCTTCCCTGTGACATGCAGCTAACCTTCGGTAGCTGGTATCCAAACCTGGTTTGGTGGTTTCTTTGCTTTTCACACTGCTTCGATGCCCACATTTTTCCTAGGGTTCAAATTCCATTCATCTATTTTTCCAGTGTTATATTGATGACAAGCAGTGTTTTCCAAACCAAAGTCTTGTACCTTGGTTGTATTCTTCAATGTACCCACTCCTGAAGCTAGTACAGATTCCTGGCCTAGATTTTGAAAACCGTCCCTTGTTTTTCCTGATATTTTTCGTTCTTCAAAATTCTTTTAATATCATCTTTTTTTATTATCTCCTCTACTTAGACTATTCTCCCCAAACAGCTGCATAACAATGAACTTCTAACTTCATTCCAATCCCCCACAAGCCCTATCTTTTAAAGAAATTCTTCCTTACTGCATCTGAGCTCCCTGAGATAATCTTATGTTTGCTCTGCCTCCACATCCCTCTCCTTCCCTTGTATTTTCTTATTTGTAGGATTTTAGGTGAGATCCTTTACATAGGAAACTGCCCTTTGCTAAGTTGCGTGTTGGAATGGCAGCCCTTCATTTTAACTGCTTTAAATTATATTAGTTGGGATGACTCAAAGTGCAAATCTAATTAGCTGCTCCATATAAGAGTTGCCTAGCAACCAAAATTAAACCAAGAGTTTTGGTTTATAACCTTTGCTTCCGTGAAGAATAGTGTGGTGGGAATGGTTTTATACATTCAAATACACATACACAAAGTTGCTGTCAAGTCTATCTTGATCTGCTTTGCAGATTTCAATTTTTTGAAACATTTTTTACTGCCGTAGAATCCTTCCTTCTGTTTTTCTTCTGAATCACATATAAGAAGCCATGGGGAAATGTTTTAAATTAATACTACTACTATAATTGTTAGTTAACGTTCTGGATTTGGTCTCCTTATTCAGAAAACCTTACCAAGACATGTACAAAAGTAAGAATACACCTGATGAGGACCTTAGGCACCCATACTTTAAGGCTTCACAATTTACTTTGAGAAGACTGTACGTTGCCCAAAGAGATTTTCATGGAAGACATATTTGCTGGAGGAGACATTAGAAGTGAAGCTACAGAGCCCCTTCACTTCAGCACTGTTGAAAGGAATGGGTCAGATTCTTTCACAAAATAGCTTTGAGAAGAAATCCCACCCCCCACCTTCCATTAAAACCCTAACCCAAACTTAAAGACAGAGGTGACCCTGAGTTGAGTTTGACACTTGGGTCAAATTTGACTCATGTGATTTGTTCATGAGGGTTTTTTTTAGCAGCAATACAGGAATATCTGCTAGAGCCTTCTTCTGGGGATTTTTCATCACTTTTCATTTTGTCTAATACTCTTAATAGTCCCATATCAATGAACTTAACCAGAATTAGATTCAGATATCAACTTAGGTTAACTAGGTGTTGTCACATGCCAAACTAATAGCTTTATACTGGTGTGGGCTTCCTTAGCCAGTATCTGTTGGGCAGCGTTAAGCTTCAGGATTCAATGACAATAGATTTATTATTTAGTCAATATATTTCCTAACATTTCAGAAGGAACTTCGGTGGGGATCTTCAGAGACAAGGTAGACTCATGTACCATCTCTCAGAAAGAAAAATCTACACTTTTCAAACTACTTCAGAGCTGTTGCAGAAACCATTTTATTGCAGGTTGGATTTTATTTATTTTTATTTATTTAATTAAATTTATATACCGCCCCATTCCAATCCTGTTAAGATATTTAATTTAATAGCTGGAGCAATAAAGTGGATAATGGGCCAGAACGCACAGTGGTAATTGATTGGTTGGAGAGTGTGGGCTCCTGCATGAGGCAATCTATGTTATGATTGGTTGCTGGATCTAAAGGGGGAGTTCCCTTTTTCCCCACCTTTTGTGTGCTCTGTATACTGTTCTGTGATTTACCTGAAGGTTAACTTCATGATGTAATGATACACCTGACTATCTTCTGTAAATATAGATATTAAACATATTTATTTATATAAAACTACAAGTTCATGTCAGCGTCTCTGACTTCATTTGGACACCTGCTGTGCAATTTCCTGACAGATCCTATCTAAATCCTACTGAAATTTCCACAGATCTTAATTCACAGACAAACTCATGCACAAGCCATGGAGATTCAAAAAATCTCCATCTGGAAAAATGGATCTAAAAACTTTTATTTATTTCAGTTTGCACTCCTTCTTTCCATTAAAGGCAACTAATCAATAAGGAAGCAAAAGAGAGGAAGAAAGAGTGGGAAAGAAAAAGAGAACATTTATCATCTTCTCTTCCCCTGCAGAGAAAATCTAAGATTATGCCCTTTTTCTAGCATAGTCTGTAGAGAAAGAGTTAATTATCCAACTGAATTTGATTGATATTTATTCATTCATTGAGCACATACCCCATCCAAAGTGGTACTCAAGAATTAGGTACTCCAGTGAAAGGAATAATTTTCAACACTCACAGGGAAAGAAATGGCATGATTGTTAGATCTCCGCAATATTGGTGTCTTGTAATCACATTTATCTCAGCATATCAAAGAGTCCCAAGGTATAAAGCAGGAATATTAGTCTGCAATATAATATTTTAGGTATCTACAGGACATTGTTTCAACCTATATATTATAAGAATGTTGTTACAGTTATAACACATTCACTAGAGCTCAGTTGTAATAAACAGTGGTTTATTTTTATGATCTGAGGACTCGGTATCATATTGCTATACTCAAGTCCTGGTTTATGTCAAAGTCCATGTAAGACTTGAATTAGGATTTATACTGGGAAATGTGTCCATTTTGAAGGGGAATAGAAAAAAATACAAGGTTGATAAAATGAGAAAATGAAATTGGAAGACATTCTTATAATCTAGTTGCTGAGATACAGTTTTCTTATTTTCTTTTTTCACAAGTAGCTCACTGAATATTATTATAAACGCAGTAAGATGACATTAAAGAGTGTTAAAAGTGATGTACAGAGCTCCTTCATAGGTAACAATTAAAAGGCTTTATTATTTAAAAAATGTACAAACCATACTTTGGCATAAGCCTTCCCAGAATAGGCTATAAACAAACACAAAACCATAAAAAAAATTAAACATTCACTCCATTCCAACAGAACAACAAATCTGCTTTTCTAAATCCAGCCTTGACATGGTTTGAAATGCTTTTGAATAATCAATACCAACCAACCCTATTTGGAATTGACAAGCCACAGTTCACCCTAATCGCACCTCATCCTAATCCTTTTGCCACTGCAGCCTTCAGTGGTACAATAACTGAAAATGAAACTGACTAAAAAAAAACCCTTCTGAATTTCAACCCTTTCCTCTGTTTGGTCACCATGATAGCTTAATGTTTTGTGAGGAAGATGCTAACCACAAAGGGGAAAGGGGATTTAATCCATTTTTCATGATCTCATGGTCAATCCAAGAAATATTGTAAATGACATGCCATTTCTGTAGAAATTTATATAAGGCTGTGAGCATAAGGCATCTTTACTGGGAAAAGAAAAGGAATTCTGAAAGGCACACTAAAAAGAAAAGGAATTCTGAAAAGCATGCTGAATTTTTAGGAAAGGACAAACAGTAAGTTGATTTCATTCAGCTTGCTACAGCCCTACCGGGAACAGAAAGCCTAAATCCTCTCTCATTACAATTCACGGTGAAATGATTTTACATTGGTAATCTGGAAAGCTATAAGCATCTACCTTCTATACCTTCTTTCAGCTGTTCATTTTTAACTAAACATTTATCATATTCCCCCATTAGTATAAGACTGAACTTTGTGTTATTGTAATTGATGTTTCTATCTGCTTTTTGCATTGTTTGCCTTACAGCTTTTTACAGATTTATTTTTTTTTAATGTCCATCACTTTAAAACATTCCAGAGCTGAGCTGAATTTTTATGCTACGCTCTTGAAGCTGCAATCTGCATCCTTGATGAAAGAAACATTTGACAAGCAGCTAGAGATCCTGAAAAAAAAAATCAAAAGGAAGGCTGTGCGTTTTATTCAAACCCTAGACATTAATCACAGCTTAGGTAAAACTGGGCTCAAGTCCCTAAAGTTGTCAGATAGCAACTCAAAAGCTCCAGGCAACTTAATCCCCACTGTGTATACCAAAACATTGTTCATGAAATTTGATTAAATCAGAAAGTTAAGCAAAATGCACCTTAAGGCACAGGGAACAGGGAACATCAAACAATCCTGGGTATGCAATGAGAGCCAGCTTGTGGAGGTGAGGAAAGCACATGGTGCACTAACTGAAGCTTACATAATTTCTGCTGTAATGAATCATGCTGTTCTTCTATGAATGTATTGCTTCACATGAATGGAATTTAATAATATTGGGGAAACTCTAACTCCCAGAATTCCCCTTGTAGAAAGTTAGCACTCACCCCTCTCCTAGAAGAATGAAATATTTAGAGAAATATTAAAAAGGCAGAATACTGTATTTCCCTAAAAGAGAAACATGCTCTTGGAAAGCACCCCCCCTTTCTTAATAGCCCCAGCAGAACTGGCCCAGCCTATCCACAAGACAAAAGACATTCAGCCTCAGGGTGATAGGATCAGCCCTCACTTAAGATCCAAACCAGGAAAGCCATTAAGGAATTGCACAACAAAGCCCCTTCACTGCATCAGCCCAAGCTTAAACCAAGCTTGACTCAGATAACCTATAATATCCGCTGCATAGCCCCATGGGAGTCTGACAGCAACCAATAGAATACATGCCCTTGCCACAGGAACAGAAAGCTCAAGGGCAAGGCCCAAGGCAGGGTATAAATAACCATCACTCTCTACTCCATGTGTTCAGCTGTATTAGGACCACGTGCATGATGGCTCTGCTCCATTAAACCATCTTTTCAATCAGCCTCCATGTTTCCAGTATCTTTCTCCTGATTTAGAACTGAACCAGATGGATATTTCTTCCAACACCCTCGTCAACAATCCAAGAGGTTTCAAAGGTATCAGGTTGAGGAAGGCTATGAAGAATGGATCCTTCGCCCTGACTTGTATCGTATTGACATTTTTTCCCCTAACAGTGTTGCAAAAAGAAGCCTCTGGATGTCACTGGAAATAAAGGAAACAAGCATCACAAGATGAAAAGGTAACCTGTTTGTTTTAATGCTATTTGACAAGAAGCAGAGATATTTTAAATAAAATACATAAATAATGTTATGCGTCAGATTTGCCCAAAGTCTGGATTCCAAGGAAAAGTTGGAATGCAGATAGCCCTTGCTTAATGACATTAAATGGTTTAATGACCATTTCAAGTTACAATAGGCTCAGTAAGAGTATTTATGTCTTGTGAAGCACTTCCAGTCATCATAAAATATCATATTGGTCAGATGATCACATTTTGGGCATTTGGCAATCAGCTCACATTTATAATTGTTGCAACATTCTGCAGTTACATGGACCATGATTTATGACATTTTTGCTGTTTTTCAGCAGAATATGGTAAAAGAAAACCCTTTTGGATATGCTGGATTTACTAAACAATACACTTTGCTTAACAATGGTGGTGACTTGCTTTACAACTATTATAAAAATAGTCATAAAACTTTTCCAGTTGTGGATCTTTACAAAGTTCTAGTTCTAAAGTTCTAGTCCTCCAAAATCCAATGTACTAAAAATATGGTACAGTGGTAAGCATGCTGAGAAAGAAAGTATTCTTTGTTGGGTTCTTGGAGTTCTCTGGGCTTGGTTTTCTTTTGTTTTTTAGAAAGCAAATTATCATGACATATAGAGACAGAGAGGGATAGCTCTTCCTTCAAATCTGAGCAATTCTTGTGGATCAGACAATAAACTCACATTATGGTGCAACTTGGAACAATTGAAAGAACTTGAAGAATAAGAAATTTGTGCAGAAGCTGGCTAAAGTTTACAAGAATGTCTTTGGAAAGACTTTGGAAACATTGTATGAGGTTGAGCCAATGGAACACATGGGATTTGGACATTCTGATGTGTAAATGAAGCATCCCTCAAAAGAAGCTGCTTTGCTGAAACAGCAAGTCTATGTGATTATCAAACACAGGAATGGGGAAAGGTACTGATGCAGAAGTACTACCTGGAAGGTCTGAATTCAGAATTTATGATACCTAATAGTTACTTAGTTTTCTTACTGTCCTTAAAACATAAACTTTGAAAAATCCTTCAGATTTCCTCTGGGAGTGGGACAGATCCTATCCCAAGCAGTTACATCAATGTCCAATACAGCAACTTCTTTAATCACCATGAAACCAAAGTCATTGTATTGTCTAGTGATTGGTTCCCTTCCTGAGCCCCACTTTCTACTTTTGTTTTTTTCCATGAACCATACAGGTTCAAACTGTCACTTTTCTCCATAGGATTTGATACCAGAAATCCAAAACAACTAGACATAAAGACATGCCATCATTCTGTTAATTCTCACAGTCCTGTCATATGCCTAAGGATGTCTAACCATGTAATAGAGATGCATTGCGATTATCCTTCTCATCTTCTCATCTTTCTCATCTTCTCATCTTTCCGTCTCATCTTTCTCTTCTTCTCGTCTTTCTCACCTTGCCTACTACCTTCTCCTACTAGTATCTTATGACTTATCATTTGTTTGTATCTTATGATTTATTATTGTATCTTATGATTTATAATCTATGATATATCACTTTGTTGTTTGTGTGTACACAAAGAGCATATGCACCAGAGACAAATTTCTCATGTGTCCAATCATACTTGGCCAATAAAGAATATTCTACTTCCAACCCATCCTTTCTGTTTGCATCTCTTGCCTTCACAGTCCAAAATGGCACATTTTCATTCCATGTTGTTTCAACACTATGTAGTGGCAACACGTAGCTGGGCCTCTGAATAATTCATCACTCCCTAATCTCCATTATAAACAGTCCTTAAAACAAGCATTTAGAGCTCAGTTTGTATATAGGCAGTAACATTTGCTTCAACTAAATGGATGGGGAAACAGGAAGATAAATGCCTCATGAATAATAATAACACTTGGTAATGAGTGGAATCTCCACCTATATCTGTATTGTGGAATACATGGTTACACTGCTAAACACCATAAATGGAATAATTCCCTTCTTTTAATTCATGAACAACTTTTTGAGTTCCAATGATCCAATCTGACAACCAAATCACCTTAATCTTTTTATGGAAAGAGATAAACTTTATATATAAACCAGACCCTGACTAAATCTGTCTCTGACATGGGGGATACACAGGGTGCTGCTTGAAAATTTGGAAGCTGGACATATCAGGGAAAACTTAAAGGCTACAGTAAATATAGCAATAAAACAAGAAAGCATGGATAACTGTGGATTGAGTACAAATGTACATGAACAGCGTGAAAGAAGTAAGTTGGTGGCTGGTCATATACAGTGAACCAATGAGGATCCAATCACAGTGGTGGAAGGGGAAGGACAAAAAGTCATGATGATATGGAATTGAATGAGGAATGATCCTCATTCCTCAAAAAATGAAATGAGATTTCCACCAAAGCAATGACAGGCTGAAGATGGCTTCACTTTTTACAGAGCCTACAACCACAGCAGAATAAAAAACTGGTGAATAAATCAGTGCTTCAAAAATCCCTCCCTGGATAAAGAGGAACAGCTGGGATAAGCATAAGTTCTCCAAACAGATGTTCCCTAAAAGGAGAGTATAAAACAGCAGCTTTCAGCAGATTTGAGAGCTCTGGGAGATGAGGGCTTTGACAACCACAATTTGGGGTCTTCAAACAGATCCTGAATTCATCCATTTCTTCTCTTAATTACTTAGAAAATGGCCTGTTAGAGGTGTTTCTTTTTAATGTTAAGAACATTATGATAAGTTTCCTGGCCCTGAGTTCTCCCTCAATCCTCAGCAAAAGCAGTTTCATGTAAGTTTAAGAGCTCAAAATTGGGGTGTTTTGTTTTTTAAATTTTTTTTGAAACAAATAGCAAAAGGGTGACTAGAATGTTGATTTTGGAAGGTTACAAATAGATTAAGGGGCTAGGTGAATTGGAAATAAGTCTGTGAAATTAATTATAAGAATCCTGGGTTGTTTAAAATCCTATTAAAATATATGAAGATTTTGCAATTAAATGTAGGAAATCTTCCTATGGGAAAACGTTGTGGATTAGAGAAAAACATGATAAGAGGAGACTTTGAAGGATGGACACAGAGGCAATCAGAAAGAGCTAAAGATTATAATTAAAGAAGAGACCCACTAATACAGATTGGTGAAATATATTTTTACTTGTGAAGAAGTCAAGGACATTTGGCAACAATGCTCTCAGAAATTTCTCTTGGTTCTCTACTCCCATAAAGATGGGTTTAAAAGAAGAGACAGAAGAGGATACTGCTGAGAATGAGGCTGTTTTTGGATATGTGTTTAAAGTGACAAGATACAAAACTGATATGGGAAAAATACAAAACTGATACGGGAAAAAAAAGATCTTGCGAGTAACTTCATGAGATCTTTTTTTTTTCCATGAGAAGTTGGAAAGTCTGAACTATGGTGGGGTTTTTTTACCATAGTCCCACAGACTGCACGTGCAGTGGAGAACGGACCTGGAAAGCAGGTTAGTGAAGGGATGTGGCTGCCCTGGGGGTG
>JANHFL010006635.1:21909-36445 GCA_032468155.1 Oxyrhabdium leporinum | reverse complement strand
GAGGGCAAAATAAGCCCGAAATAGATCTATACCAGTCTCTCTGAATTTTTAAGAACATCAGTAAAAAATATAATCATACATATATGTATGTATATATATGTCCTTTCTTAACATATCTTCCAGATTTCCTCAGATTACATTCATATATACAAGATAATGGAGAAACAGCATAAATGAAGCAGTTGCCTTGGTCCTTTTCCATGCTAGCATTGACCTTCCAGATCTCTACAGTGCTAGCATACTGAATAGCAGAGCTGTGCAGTGCCGCTCAGCATTCAGAAGAGCCCAGGATGATACACATCATTTCAAGAAATGGAAAATTCCTGTTTGAAATTCTGTATAGCTGAGCCTCAGCAATAACTCACAGATGGACAGATAGTCTATAACTGTAAAAACATCTTTTCGTATTCCCTATTATTTGTGTCATCGCTATTTTTTTGAACATGCCATGCAAAAGAAGTAACTATACCTCTTGTGTAATATCCATGACATACCCTGGTCACAAACAATACTAATTAGCAAACACAGAGATAAACACTTCCATGGAACACTAATTCTGTGCAGTAGACTTTCCCAAGTTGATAGCATACAGCCAGCAGGTGTTTTAAATGGAATTCTCACTGGTCCAAGGCAACAGTCAAAAATTATGGAAGTTGTCATGTCACACAAAACAGCTACTCAAAAACCAATGAACTATATCCGAATAGAGAAAAATTAATTGATTTTCATGTAAAACACAACTATCTCAAAATCAGAATAAAATTGTTTTTGTTACCAAGGTATCGGCAACAATAACAGAGGCAAGAATAATTAAATCATTTTTTTTAAAAAACTGCTTTGATAACTTATTTTAAATTATTTGTGAATCAAACATTCTAAACAGCTTATTTAAAAATTGACATAATGTCATGAGGGTTGTTTTTTTTTCCTTGTTGAAAAGGAGTGTTGTAGCTATGGAAATCATACCTTATATCTGTAATTACAGTTTTCCCTTGGTAACAACACTGATAAGTGACAATGACAATTATTTTAAAAAGCACCTATTAAATGTATTTGTTTGTTCATTTTCAGGAAAGAAATGTTTTAACAACCAGTCAGTTTTCTTAAACATCAGTGTCTGTAATCTATTTGTGTACTGGCTCTCTTTACAATGTGGTTGCACAAAAGGGATGTTTGATGTACAATCCTTTTTGTGAATATACCTAAACTTTAATCCACACTTCTATTTCTTCAGCTACATTTCATGTAATCTGCTTCTTTTTTTTTTTGAAAAAATAAATAAATTACTTTGGGATAGAATTTATTTGTTTAAAAAGAAAGAGAATTTTGAGTAGATTATAAATAATACTCCACATAAAATGCATCCTATCTGTGGAACATGAGATAACGTCCAAATGTGCATTTAATTCCATATTAGGATGCCTAATACGGCATACTTCACTTGAAGGCAAATGAGGTCCAGGCAGAAGAAGAACATCCTGGCTTCAAAATCTAAGGGACTGGTTTGTACAAAACTCAACAGCACTTTGTTATGCAGCTGTTGATAAAAATAGGATCGCCAACATGATCGCCAACGTCCGATGATGGATATGCCACAAAAAGAAGAAGAAGAAGAATTAGGATACCTACCACTGAAACAGACTTTCTGTTAGACCTTTGAGGTAGTCCAGGCAAGACGCAAAAACCATGACTTCCAATTACTACTTTAAGTGGTAAATTTATGGTAACTGAATCTTCCAAGTCTGAAATTACAACTTTTCCCCTCATCTTTACAGTCCAAGAAACTAGGGACCATCCCTTCTGAGACCTTTGGCATATCCCATTTATTTCTGCAGGCTCAATTGCCTCTTATCTAACTATTGCCTAGTCTACAGTTCCAGTTCCTCCTCCTCCTCCTCCTCCTCTCAAGCCCACTCACAGCTCTTGTAAGTTCACTACCTAAACTTGCTAAAGATGGAGATAGATTTTGAAATAACTTTTTATTTTGCTTTTCCCATTCCATTCACACACATTGCACTCACATCTTGTTCTTTAATCTTGCACATCAATGGATTGTCTAACTAGGACAAAGTATAGCTGAGCTTAAATCTACTCTCTGTCAATGCTGCAGTTTTCTACAAATTAATCTATTTTATGGAGTTATTTGTTCAACTAGTGAAGCATCCCCAGCAATTTTCCTTACTGCAATTAACAGTAGCTACCCTATCAGGAGTTCCTAATTTTATCAGTGTTGCTCTCACCAAAGCTATTGAGTTCACACCTTCTCAAGGTGATTACAATACTGGCTTCTTAATTTGCTAGTCTTCTTCCTTTTGGGGGCATCTCTATCTTCTCTGTTACTAATTTTCTCTGTATCATCTCTGCTTCTGCTTCTGCTGCTACTGCTGCTGCTACTACTAGTAGTAGTAGCAGTCCCTCAATCAGTGTGATAACTGCTATTCCAGGGCTTAGTGAGTTATACTAATTAGATGTCATGCAGATGAATCCATCTGGAGTTAAGTATAATAGAAGAAACTTGGCTTTCCAATTTTACATCAAAATAGAAGAAAAATATTGTTTAGGCTAGTACTTAATTAGCTATGAGGAATATATAGGTAGGGAATCCTGTTCTTTTATTGAAAAATCATCTTTTCAGTGAAATGAAGCTTCCCTGGCTTCTCACAGCAATTAAAAGGATTAATTAGCAAAGGTAGGTATTAGACAGGAACACTTTCCATTGGGGTTTTTTCAGATTAGCAAAGGAGGGTGGTCTTGGATGCTTCAGAGGTAGGTATAGTTTATTATTTGCAGTTTTTTCTTCCTGCAGTTTCATCTTCCCTTGCCATCATCACTAATAAAACTGAAAAACACTGTCCAAAGATTTTCAAAAGAAAGTATCAAGGAGACTGTGAATAAAAAAGTACAGAAAGGGAAGAAAACTAGTCAAACATTGGAAATTATAAAGCAGATTTTGACATTGGTTTAATGTTAACCCTAACTCATAATTTATCAGTGTTATATAGGTGATATGCATATTCTAAGAAAGCCTATATATATTTATTCTATACTCTTAGTCTGTAATTGTTAAATAATGTTTACTAGTTTCAAATATGAGATCCATAATTTATTTTAAGTCCAATATCAGAATTTAGATCAACCTACCAGTTACATAGCTATACAGGTCAATTATCAAAAAATTCAATATCATATATGAATTAAACAGATCGGTAACTCTTGTTTTAAGGAAGATATGATGATATTAATGTTTCTAATCATCAATGAAGATAATCAGAGTGGGTTTATATAGCACATTAACACAGCTCATTCAATCTGTAACAATAAGAGCAGATTAAGGTTAAGAAACCTAGCAGGGAGAAACAGCCTTTTTTTTGAGGAATGAAAGATTGTGGACTAGAGTAGATAACATATGACTACTCAACTGTGAGCTGTTGGATATTTTTCCCTCTATTCACTGGGCTACATCAAATATGCTTCTTTCAAGGAAAGTATCAGAATTAAAAGATATTTGGCTCATTTCTCTTGGAGTAAGGTCAGTGTAAATGGAAATAAGCCAGAGATCCTTCCCTCCTGTTTTGAATTTAGTCCTAGAATAAATGTCAACTCTTTACATTCAAAGAATCAAAGTCCATAAGCAATGGCTCTTATTTTAATATTCCTGGTGACTTGTCTCTAGAAAAATGTATATTATTATAAGAAACTAACAAATCAATCACATAGCTGAGTAGATTAAGAAAGAAGAGAATAAATCTTGGCTGAAGATTTCCCTGCTTTAATGCCTACTGTGTGTGTGTGTGTGTGTGTGTGTGTGTGTGTTCCACACTTTGTTGTTGCTCTTGGAGAAACACAGTCAACTGTAAACTATGAAAAATAAAATGAGCTATTTTGAAAAAAAAAAAGATTGAGCCAACATGTTAATTAAAATGGACAGTTTTTTTCATAAAACCTAACACATGAATGGGACTAGGAAAATAAAAGGTTCAAGATGCTGTACAACGTTAATGCTTCCCACTAGTACATATCTTTATAAACTGGAAAATGCATGTGTCTCTCAAACATTTTAGATTTATCTGATCAGAAAATAGTCTGTAGTTTTATGCATGTCCTCTTGGAACTATATCATTTCGCAGTATAAAAATGATGATGTTGTTATTATTCCAGAAGATTATCCAGGAAGTTGCATTGAAACTTTAAATAACACCCTGAAATAAGTGTTTTGAAACATATAGTTCTGCTTGTCACTATCTATATTTGCCTTGTAGACACTTTCTCTCATCTCATATGAAGTGTCAGATTTTTACAAGCCAGAAAGTGAGTAATTTTTTTGCACAGTACTGCCCTACTCTAGGGTTGGTTACCCTTATGAGGGTCAAAAGTCACATTTGGTTTTCAGGAGCAGACTGCATTCAAAATGCCGCACGTATACTAAAGGGGAAATATGAATGATTAAAATAAATAAAAAAAAGAAAAGTATGTACTGGATGTATGTAATGACAGCAAACATGTCTTCTGGTTAGAAGAAGACACACTGTTGTACAGTTCATCTGTGGATACAGAAGTATTTTTGCAGTCCTAGTCTGGAAGTGCAAAATCTAGCACAATGAGGGCACTGTTCATTAATTAGCTATACACTATACAACTTCATAACTCTAGGGCTTATTCTGTGATGTAGTTCATAGTTTTCTATCAGTATCTCAGTGAGGTGGTACCCAAAGTTGAGCTGCTGAGAAAGATGCCTGAGGGACCAGCAGACATAACAGGAAGATCAAGCATGGAAGATAAGACCCTGAATGGGATATACCATTAACAGATAGCTGAATTGATTGATATGAGGAAATCCTACTGGTGGCTGGAAAGGCTGGATTGAAAGACAGCGCTGAGGTACTGGCAGGTACTGACTAGACAAAAACAGCCACTAAGCAGAAGACCTATAGAAACAGAGGTCTACCACACTAGATAGATAGATCCTGAGCTGCAAACTATGCATAGAGGCCTCAAAGACAGTCCAACACATACAGTAGTGGCAAGATGTCAGATTCAGGCAGGAATAGTATACACTGAACAACACAACCAAGCATGGCCTAGACCCTCCCAAAGCCAGAAAGGAGATTCCACAAAATGTAATGGAGAATAAAAAGCTAAGATACTTTGTCTATGGACATTCTTGAAACTCCTCACGGCTAAACTGTATTCAGAGTTGTCAAAATGCGAGTTCCACAAGACTTACCATATTTTTTGGTCTATAGGATGCACTCCCTCCCCCCCCCCAAAAAAAAGTGGGTAGAAATGTCTGTGCATCTTATGGAGTGAATATGGCTGGGGGGAGGCGGGCTAGTGCGGTAGCGGCATTCGCCACTACTGGGGAACGCTGGAGCCTTTGCTGTGGAGCAGCTGATTGGTGGTTGGATCGGCCTCCCAGAATACTGGTGATCAGTGTTCTAGGCACAGCTGTTCTAGAACAGCTGATCGGTGGTATTCCAGGAGGCCAATCCAACTGCCAATCAGCTCCTTGGCAGCAAAGTATTCCCCATGGAGGCAGCAGACATGGAGGAGACAGCAATAGTAGTGTTTCCGGTCAGCCAGCCCACTGATCAGCGGTGCTACAGGAGGCCAGGATCCAGCTGTTGCTCAGCTGACCGGTGGTGGGCGCAATGGAGCAGATCCCTGATGAACCACGTGCTGTGGCTGCGATAATGTGCTGAAACTGACCAAACTGTTCGCTGTTTGCTGCAAGGATGCTAGCCAGATGAATATCGGTGGATGCTGGGAGGCAGAGGCAGATTTTATTTTTATTTTTGTCCTCTATAGCTAATGTGTGTCTTATGTTCCGGAGCATCTTATAGACCGAAAAATACGGATATCTCCAAATAAAACTGTTGTTTGAGGAATCAATCGGCCTTGGAGTTCTGTTTGCAATGGGTATATTACTTGGAACCCTGATACTAAGATACTGTGGGGGTTCCAGATACAGATTGACATGGAGTTACTGGCCAATCAACCGGACATTTGCTAGATAAGTAGCAGAAAACAGAAAGTGATAGATGTAGCAGTGCCAAGTGGTACCAGCATCAGGAAAAAGGACTATAAGAAACTGGAGAAATACTAGGGTCTGAAGGAAGAGCTAGAAAGGATGTGGAGAATAAAGGCCAAAGTAGTCCCGGTGGTGAGCACTCAGGACTGTTACTCCTGAATTGGGGAGGACCTGAGATGTAGGAAGACCAAAAGGACAAGAAAGGCATTTTTATTTATTTGGATAAATTATGAAAATCTAATTTCACAACAAACAACAAAATTTCAACTATATTTTTCCTCTATGTCTTATTCATTAGTTCCAATCATTTGTGGAATATTTTAATTCTTGTGATCCTTATTCAACACATTTGCACAGTTTAGTCTATCACCTAAATGTACCAACAACCCTACATGCCTATCAATATATAACTGTACTTGACTCTTCTCATCGGGGAACGCAATAAAAAGATGTCATTTAAAGACAGAGTGTGTCCAAAGTAATTCTGAAATTTAATTACACAAAACATTTATTCCTACTTTTTTAATATGTATTTATTCATTTGGGTATGTGGGTGTGTGTGGATGTGTGTGGGTGCGTGTGGGTGTGTCCATCCAGTAACTTAGTTCTTTAAGACAACAAGCCCGAAGTCTATATTTTTGTAGTTTGTATGGTTTTTATTTTTTTAAACTGTAGCCTCTACTTAAATTATTTAGAAAAAATAAATGTATATTCTGGGCATTGTACATTTACCCACACTGAATCGTATCAAGGAAAAACATTTAGAAAATCAGTCAAAATTAAATCAGTCAAAATTACTACATGGAAGGTTTTTTTTTCTGTATAGATGCAATTTCAATGCAGGAAAAAAAATATTGGTAAAAAAGATAATGGAGGGAAACCGCATTTGGCAGTTCCATTCATATTTAATTGAAATCATGTTGCCATAACATGTCAGTAGTTGGCAGCATCTGGTTGACTTTGCATCGGCTCAAGATTTAGAGTAAGGCCTGTTTATTATCTGAAGGGAGATCCTATCAGGATTGTAAAATATAATTGACAATGAAGAAGTGGTACATAGTGCTGGCATTATAGAATTTACTGTCCACAGTGAAGGACAAGCAGTCAAGAAATACTTTATAGCAGAGGTGTCAAACTCGATTTCATTGAGGGCCACATCAGGGTTGTGTTTGATCTCGGGGTGTGTGGCCAGGGTGGGCATGGCCAGCTTGATGTCACTCGTGTCGGGGGCTCCTGTTGCCTGAGTGCTCTGACAGCAAAAAACGGGCTCCCAAGCTCCATTTTGGCCTCCTGCAACTCTCTGACAGCTAAAATGAAGCTTGGGAGGGCTGTGCGTGATAGATTCATTCAAAAGCTCATGGTGGCAAATACAACCTCTCTCCTTCATTTTTTCCCCAACAAACCTGAAAGACTGGTTGGGTTGAGAGAGTCCAAAGTCATCCACTGAGCTTCCACAGCTAAAGGTAAACTTGCTGGACTTGGGTCTCCTACGTGCTAATCCACTTTAATCTCTACAGCACGCTGGCTATCAATGTAGTATTACTTTATTTAATGGAGATAAATACAGAAGATTGTTAATTACAAAGGATTGCTTTAGTTGACTTGCAATTAGGTGGGGAGTTGGTTTAACATTTGCTGCTTAGAGATCTCATATTTTAAATAAATATAATTATTGGAAAGTAACATTTTGAAAATAATCTTGTGACTCTCCACTATCCTTGGTTTTATTTAACATTATTTAACTGATTTGTTCATCTGAATATGAAGTCATGCTCAGTTCTTAAATAAGGTTGCCAGATTGCTGATGCCAGTCCAACCACTTTAGTAATTGTATAATAAAACTATTTCTAGCAGCTTTAACAGTGCTTGAAAGTGCTCTCATGCCACCTACAGACAAATCAGTTATATTTCAAAGCAGAATTCTCTCTTTTTTGTTGGAGATTTCAAAATCCAGCAAGAATCTTTGTTATAAAATATGCTCCTGAACATTAATCAGAGTGGTGAAAGAAGGAGCAGGATGTCCATTAAAAGTGTTTTTATTAGAGTTGACAGGGATGTGAAATTTGGCCTTGGATCATATCTTAACATTTAATGCTAACAGATTTTCTTTATAATTAAAATAAAAGTGTATGAGTTGGCATTCTGGACAGGGATCGACTTCTATTGCTGACCACTGTTATGTAGAAAAGACACTAATAGCTCTATCAGAAAGAGCAAAAGACACAGGAAAAAATTCATTACATTGCTACTGCATGACCAGCAATGTTAGGTGGAATTATTTCACAGATTCAGTTTGTCCAAGCTTCAGTAGAGGGTAAAATAAACATTTCTTTAAAGTTCTTCTTTCTTAGCCACTGTCATTAAGAGTACAACAATTGCTAGAGCATGGCAAGCCAGCTGGAAAACTGTCCATTTTTAGTTTGTGGATTTGGCTGCTGAGGTATATAGGGAATGACAGCAGAATTCAAGACTACTCCTTGGGTCCCATTCTGTCCACTTTAGCCATGGTGTGACAATACTTTTGATGCTCTGGTGGCAATGCCAAAAAAGATTATATCTAGGTTCCATGATTTTTACTTCTATCCAGATGGTGATATATTTTGTGTTCCAAAAATTAGTTTTCTCTACCACACATTGAAACACAATGTTGTATACTTTGACCTGAAAGTGCTCCCTTTATTGCCTTGGTACATCTCTGCTTTGTGCCTGGATAGCATTTCAACATGAAAGAGTGAACATGCTCTGGTGACAGCATGCTGAAGTTTGAATTTTCATAATTTATGTATTTCTTCTGATATTCTGTCCTTCCTTTGGGAAGCTGAGAGCAAGATATAAAAAGCTCCCAGTTGTCCCCCAGCCTGATACCCATTTATATTCACACCTGCTTAACTTCAGCAAAGCTACATGATTATCCATTGGGATGCGCTGTCAATACATCTCTGCTTTGTGCCTGGATAGCATTTCAACATGAAAGAATTAGAGTGAAATTAAGAAGACGAATACCAACAGCCAAAACCTATATATGCAACAATTCCCTGCCAAGCACAGGCTGCAGCAGTGTTACGTGACTTCAATCGTTCCAGTTTTCCATTTTTTGCTCCTTCAATGATAGAGAAATAAGGAAAGAACTGTATAATGAATTTAAATTCCTAAATGATGTCAGGCATGAAACATCAGGTCCACACATGAACATCCAATAAAACTGATTTATTACTACTCATGCCTATACACAGGAAACTTCTCAACTAAGGTTATCACTTACTAGGAGTTAGATAAGGGCCAACAAAATTCAAGGGGGATTGATTTAGCTCACTTGTGATATGTAGATATCCTAGGCTCATCCCTCTGTTGAGTCCATCCCCAGATTCTGCCAGTCTTCCCCTGTGTATGATCATGTTGATAGGACACGCTGAAACTCAAACTCCTGATGGGCATCTTGAGGTCATTTAGTGATAAATTGGAAGAGCAGGGTATGTCCACAGGTTTTCAACCCATAGATATATTTCTTGAAAGGTTTAAAAGTCTGGGCAAGATGGATACCTTCCAGAGCCAAACTGCTCCCTATATTCATGCTTAAAATAACTGTAAATTTGGCTTTTTTAAGTTAAGCCAGAGGTGGGCTGCAGTTGCTCTGGCAAGCGGTTCACTGGTTACGCACACGCATGTGTGCGCACTTTGCTTACTTGTGCCACTTTGGGGCTGAAATGAAGCTACAGGGAGGCAGCTGATGAATTAAAGTGGCTCCAGTGAGTACAGCAGGGGTGGCGCGGAGCTCACCTGGACAGCGTGGGTGGGGGAAAGGTGAGCTATTTAGGGATAGCTTAGCGCAAGGGCATGTCGGCAGGCCCAGCCAGAGATCAGAGCTAGAGGTTCGCCCAAACCTCTGCTACCATGCAGCAGCCCATCCCTGAGTTAAGCTATGCAATCTTGAGAAGCTGGGGTGGCGGTGGGGGTGGGCTGAGCAGAAGTGTTTGTTTTAAAAAAATGGCTCACCAAGAGGCTGGTAAGAAATATTAAGTGGAAAAGATCTAGAAGTTGATATTTGTGTTGATCTATGGCAAAGACAAACACTGTAAGATGAAGAGAATAGTTGCAGGGGAAAATGGTTCTTTCCCTCTCTTTATTGCATAAAGATGTCTTGATACTTCATTTCCTTGATAGAAAACATTGCAAAAGGGAGAAACTTTATATACTTTAAAAGCATATCAACTGAAAATACAACACAGAAAGGAGATTCTAACATGCATTTACCGAAAAGATTTATTTCCTGAAAATAAGCAACTTTCTAATTTTTTCTGGGTAGTGTAAAATTGTACAGCAGAAAACATGCTGAGTTTGGTATCCCATTAGGTCAAAGTTGAGAATCAGAGGAAATCTCTGTAACTCTGTTGTCATTTACAAAACATTTTTATCAGTTGTAGATTAGTGGCTGCTACAAACCTCTGGAAGAATTAAGGACCAAACCTCTGGAAGAATTATAATGGCCTGATCTGGTACCAGATGGCTTGCAATGGTTTCCTGAATGCAATGTTTTCTAATTTGTATGTTAAATCCATTGACAGTATTTTATATTTATTTATTATTTATGTCCTCCCTTTGTTTTTACAACTGCCTCAAGGCAACAAACATATCCAACACACCTTCCTCCTCCTAGTTTCCCCATAACAACAACCATATGAGGTGGGTGAAGTTTGGGCTGAGAGAGTGAGTGCCTGGCTCAAAGTCGTTCAACTGACTTTCATGCCTAAGGCAGGACTTGAAACTATGGTCTCCATCTGTCAACTTAGTGCTTTAGCCACTAAACCAAACTGGCTCTCACTCCAGCATCACCCCCAAAACACTCTGGTCCCCCTGGCAGAGCTAAATAGGCACTTTGGTTTATCAGGCAGTTGAAAGCAATGTAATGGGTAGAAAGCTGGAGCAAACATAAAAAAAAATCTCAAAATGCAATACATCAAATATATGTAAGCAGTATTATTTTGAGATAACCCAAGACAGTGGATGGAGTGAAGAGTATTTGCTGTACAAAACAGAGCAAAGATACATTTCTGCATTGTGTAGCATCTTTATCAATATTTTGGGAGGTGACCCAGAATAGCTAAAGACTTGCTCCTCTAAATTCTTGTTGTTCTTTGGAAACTAAGTTGCAGAGTGAGTCACAGAAACTTGGAAAACTATTTGTCCTTTACATATAGATTCTATTTTACTTATAGTACTTGAGGAAATGAACCAGGTGCACAGAGAGATGCAGGCCACTAGCTGCTTACTTGACCATTTACTCTCCTGGTTGATTAACTAAGGCTACTTCCAAGAGTTATGAAAGTGATTAGTGCCTCCTTATCTATGCAGGATTCCCACCCAAAAATGTTCCCCTTCAATTTCAGAATAAATGGGTCAGGCACGCCTTGTAGTTCTAGGTATCTTTAGATGAAAATTATTATCTGGGCCACTTGAATTCAGATTTTAGTTCAGCTATATTATTGAGATTGCTTTGATCACCTGGTCCATCATTTGGCATTTAACAGAATTAAACAAGGTTCCTTCCAGGTTTGTATGATGGAGCTCAAGCTGAAATCAATCCAGATGAAATTGAGGTTTTATTGGTAAATACAGGACTGCTTTAAACGAATACCTGTTCTGGCTGGCTCTGTATGTCTAGCGCTAAGTCTGCGGCTAATGTTGGATTTACAAACAGCAGCTGTGAGAGAAAGAACATTTGCACAATTTGCAGAAGTATGTCGAGAAAGCAAGCTATCCCCTTTCTTGAGTTGCTGGAATTTGATTATTATCCATGTCATGGTTATTGCAGCACATTTTATATTAATTAGATAAATTAATGTCCAGAAATGGCAAGGACCAGTCAAAAGTCACTTTTTTTTTTCAGCACTGTTGTAATTCTGAATGGTTATTAAATTAATGGTTGTAAATTGAGGACTTCCTGTACATGGATATAGTTGAAATATTTAGGCAGGTTTTGGTACCAAGTGTCGAGACACCCAGATGGGAGAGCACATTTTTAGTTATGCTGACTCAGGAAAACCACAGGTCATAAAAGGACCATCATTCCCCAGCCCTAATCTAGACAAATCAAAGCTGAAAAGGTGTTGCAGTAGTGATGATGTTGATATTTTATTTTACTTTATTTATATATATATATATATTTTGCAAGGAAACCTACTAATGGAATGTTAGATGTCAGAAGAATGAATCAAATTGTAAGTTGCAATAGTGGAATGAGTGCATTAAATGTTATATAATAATAATGATGATGATAAGGGAACTGGAATGAACCGCCTTAACTATTGAGGGCATTCCGTTATAGAATAAATGGACTAAAATGAGCCACTTTAACTATTCAGGGCATTAGACTGTAAAACTAAATGGCGTGACAATGTTACGCAAAAATGCCATAATTAAGTAAGTGCTTAGCTATAACCAAAGGTTATACAGATATTACAATTAGTGGACACCCAACCCATATTCAGGTTTTACAAGTTGTATAATATTGGAAGACACTGGAAAATTATGGCAAATTGCAAGAGGTGCTAAATGAAATGTCAAGAATACAGTAACAGTATTAATTGGTGACTGGAAATTAAAAGTTGGCAGAATGTAGCAAGCAAAAGTTGTGGGGTTATTTCAATTTGGTAAATGTAATAAAGCAGACGTTAAGTTGATAAGATTTATGAAGAGAATCGTTTGTTTATTAGTATCACTTCCTTTAAGCAACATAAAAACCGATTCTTCTGCTTGTGTGCATCTTTGGATGTACCACAATAAAATAAATTTCTAAAGCAAAAGATGAAGAAGTGCAATCCATTAAGCCAAGCTATTTCTTGGCATAGAATATGATAGAAATTAGAATATCAGATCAGTCTGAAAGAATGACAAATATTTTAGTTGTATTTTATCCACTAATATCAATGTGATCTTTTTCCTAAGACAATTAAAAGATAGCATTAGAAAATTTATAAGATTAGATTATTAATATATTTATTAGACTCATTGTAGGGTACTTGGAACAACACAATGAAAAACAAGTTGCCTTAATATTTCTTGACACAGAGAAAGCTTTTGACAATTTAAACTTGATTTTTGTGTTTAAAATTTTGGAAGATATGGATTTTAGAGAGCTTATTACATGGATAAACTAATATGCACTCCACAAAGGCACAGAAAATTGTGAATGAAATTGACCAAGTTTCATGAATGAGTCAAAGATGGCCACTTTCTCCATTGTTATTTATTCTGTGTCTTGAAGTTTACAATACCGATATGAGAAAACTGCAGGAATGAAAGTCTAAAAAGAAGTTTTTAAAAAGATTATAAACTAAGGGCATTTGCCAATTATTTGCTTTTAGTTTTGGAGAACTCTAGGAGAGATAGATTTATTAATGGAAAAGCTAAAGAGAACTGGGTGCATTATCTGGAATTAAAATTAATAAGGAAAAAACAAAGATGCCTACGAGTCACTTAGTCTGACTGATTGGTGCGGGAGAAATTTGATAAATAAATAAGCAAAATAAATGAATATAATATAAGAAAATAATATAAGAAAACCAAATGGATTTTTTTTTGTGAAAACTGTTTTCATATTTTAAAAAAAGGTGAACTAGTTGGGTATCATTCTAACTAACATGAATTGTATTCTATTTCAAAATAATTATGCTGAAGTATGGAATGAAATTAAAAGGTTTTTAAGATGAGGGGAATACAATGTTCATTATTGGGAAGAATTTCTGTGGTAAAAATGGATATCTAGAATGTGGTTTTTATTTCAGTCAATACCTTCTTTTGAGAACTGATGCAACATTTAAACAATGGATTTATATCGGAGGAGAAAAAAACAAGGGTTTAATATAAAATTCTCAAAAATGCAAAGGAAAGAGGAGCACTTGGATTACCTGATTTTTAAATTATATTGTTTCCTGCTATTTGATTTGGATGAAGGAATAAAAATAAGATACTTTTAAATTTAGAAGAACATGATATTTGGGTGGCATAATTATCTAGGGCATGACAAATTTAAAATAAATGTGAATTTAAAAAATCATTATGTTAGGAATGCCATACTACAAATATAGAATAGATACAAATCCAGACTATGCCAAAAATACCTTTGTTGGCCAAACAGTAGGTAAAGACAAAAACTTTTTTGGGGGGGGAGGGGGGAGGGTGAGGCAGAAAATAGGAATCTTAAGATGATTTCAAGACAACAATTGACTGCAGAGATATTTTATTTTTAATGGTTCTCATATGCACAATCAAGAGAAAGATTAAATATAGATTAAAAATGTACCAGAAGAGAATTTAAAAATGAATAATGATGAACATTTGATTGCTAAAGTGTATATGTCAGCCTTGGAAACCATAATTGAGAGGCCTCTGCAGGCTGCTACACTAAAGCACATAGGAATTAGGGAGGGGGTTCTTTCTCATACAGTTAGAGGGGTTCATAGACACAACAACATTCTTTCTAACTGTGCCAAGGCCATCCTGTCCAGCACC
>JANHFL010006633.1:326435-341691 GCA_032468155.1 Oxyrhabdium leporinum | reverse complement strand
GGGAGGACGTGCGTTCTGACTTGTAGGATTCTGCTACTGTAACCTTACAATATGGGTAGTGTTAGTAGTCATGGCTTTGGTTTCCTGCCTAGACTACTTTGAAAGGGCTGTCAGTATATGACAGGACTATATTATTCTCAGCTGCCTAGCTAAAGCAAGCTGGCGCTTGTAGCAGGCAGCTGCAAAATAGGAAGATGGTAGAGGCAGATGATTGCTTTAATGAGAATGGCAAAGGCGTGTATTCCATACTGGGAGGGAGAAGGTAATGGCAAACCACCCCAATATTTTATCAAGAAAATTATCCTGGAGAAAATCTATAGTTCCTACAAGTCATATTAATTGATACAAGATAATACATCAGTAATAAAATTGAATGAGACATGACTCTGAATGGATAACACGGAGGTACAGGTACTCCTCACTAATCTTTGTACAAGTAGTCTCGATTTAGTCACAACTGAGACCAGAATTTCCATTGCTAAGCAAAGCAGTTGCTAAATGAGTTGTGCCTGATTTTACAATAGCATTGCCAGAGTTGTCAAGCAAATCGCCACGGTTGCTAAGTGAGTTAAGTGGTTATTAAGTAAATTTGGCTTCCCCACTGACTTTGTTTGTAGGAACGTTGCAAGTGGCAATCACATCACCCCAGATGGTTGCAGCTTTGTAAAATACATGTTAGTTGCCAAGTGCCTGAATATTGATCATGTGACTGTGGGGATGCTGCAGTAGTTATAATTGTGAGGGCTGTTGTAAGTCAATTTTGAACTGTGGCTATATGAATGATTGTAGGTTGAGGCCTGCTTATAAATAAGAGTGGAAATTCCATTGCTAAGTGACATGGTCAAAAGGTGTGATATCATATATCTATGTCTACTTACAATGGCAGCTCCAGGAGTTCCAGTTGCCATTGTTAGAGGAATCCTGCATAGTTGCAGTGTTCCATGTTTACATGGTCACCATCTGCAACATCCAAAGTCCTTCTGGCTTCACCATTAACCTTGCTTGTCAGAAACTGGCAGTGAAGATCATAAATGGCAGTCATGTGACCCTGGTAATTGCAAGTGTTTGCCAAGCACCCAAATTGTGACTGTGACCACGGGGTTACTATATGGCTGCAACTATGAGGTTCTGTTCAGTGCCATACTAGCTTTGAACAGTTACTGAACAAGTGGACATTAAATGAGGACTACCTGCATTTGTAGGTGTATTAGTGTCTGGAAGTAATAGCTTGGGGATTCAGATATTAAGCCTTAAACTGTAGCATAAATATGCAAATGATGAAATTTGTACAATCTGTTAAACTAAAGCCAAACATGCACATTATGGCTTAAGGTCTAATCTGAATTATGCTAGTGTACTATACAGAAGATGGAAGGAAATGGCCATGCACCCATCTTTGTAAAAAGTGAGTGAACCATTTGTGTGTGAGGACGTGTGCTGGTGTGTGTTAGTGGTTAAACATAGTTGAATTTTTGCATATGAAGTTTGCACATTATGTGGGAAACAATAATGTTTCTCCCTAGCTGTCATTTAGCATGCAAAATTGCTCTCAAAACTTCTCATTTCTTTATAATTTCTGAAAACACTTTCTGCTGCTTTTGTCTTTCTTTTCTTCGTAAGTTTCCATGCTTCAGATTTTTCCACTGATATTTTATTGATTGTGCTTGCTATTTGTATAATGAACGACAGTATCTTCAGAGATACTGCAGAGTGGTAACTAAAGATAATTTAGAAATTACTTTTTCTTAGATTAGATATTTCCTGAGTCATGTAAATATTTAGCTTCAGCATAGAAGATATTTGCAAGCTAAGCTTTGAAAAGATCTCTGTAGGGATACTCTGAATTATTTAACTTGATATTTCTCCAAACCCAGTGGATTACAGAAGGAATGCAGTAAATTGTATTTGTTCTTTATTTTTTTAGATTGCCATATTTGCTAATTTATTAAAAATGCAGAGCTTTTCAGGAATTATGTTTCACCATTGTAAGTGGAGCTCATTTCTGAATAGATCTGTATGTATTAGTTTGAAATAATATATCCAGCTTGTATCTTGTACTCATAATTAGGTTGAAATTGTATGCTTAATGAATTTTTAAATGTTAGAGCAGCGTAGTTCCTCAGAAGATAAGGAAATCTATTTTAACGCACGCCCTTTGATTATATGTATACATTATCACAATCAGTAATAGATAATTCTTAAATTAATTTGCAATGTATGTGGGGGGTACCCTTCCTCAGTGATGTCAGTAATGTGTCCAAAGAGCTATAGGAAAAAGACTATCCATGAGCTTCTGGCTTGATAAGGTAAAGGTGTCCCTATAGGTTTTACCCTGCTAGCTGAAGCTGACCCTAGGGATTGGTCCATTTCTGAACCAAACAGCCAGAACTGGCATTTCCACAGGCATTTCCACAGTCATGTGGCTGGTACATGACAGCTCAGAGCATATGGCAAAACATGGAATGCTGTTACCTTTCCACATGCTTATATGTGGTTTGGTTTGGTTTAGTTTAGTTTATTGTCATTGCACCTCGTACAACAAAATTAAATGCCATATTCAGTGTACATTATAAATATAAAAATAAAACATAAACACACATCCTTCATATTCTGTACAATTGAATTGAAAATCCGATATTGCATTAATATTGCACTATACAGTAGAATTCAATATTGTTACTGCCCTGGGATAGAAGCTGTTTTTCAGCCTATTTGTCCTTCTTTTTATTATCCTGTACCGTCTGCTAGATGGTAATAGTACAAAAAAAGGGTTCCCAGGATGAGATGGATCTTTAAGAATGTTTTGAACTTTCTTAGGGTAGCGGGAACTATAAAGCTCTTCCAGAGAGGGGAGAGGGCAACCAATGATCCTCTTGGCAATGACGTTAACCCTCTGGAGTGCTGTCCTATCTGCCACTGTGCAATTGGCAAACCATACACAGGTGCAGTAAGTTAAAATACTCTCTATGGTGCAGCGGTAGAAGGTCACTAGCAGTTTCTCATTCAGTTGTTGTTTCCTGAGAAGCCTCAGGTAGTATAATGTCTGCTGGGCCCTTTTGACCAGTGCTGTAATGTGAGCACCCCAAGTCAGGTCCTCTTTTATGATAACACCCAGAAACTTAAAACTGGCCACTTGCTCCATTTGGTCTCCATTGATAAGCAAGGGCTGGATGTCTGATCTGTTTCTTTTATAGTCCACTATAAGCTCCTTGGTCTTATTGCTTTGTACTGTTTATTTTGTGCAGTATAATTTACTAATCGCCATCTTTGTAATTAATGAGCTGTAGCTAAATCTATTATACTAACAATAGATAAAATTAGGTTTAAAGATACAAGGATTAATAATTAAATGTTAATTCTGCAAGTAATAGTAAGTTGGATTAAGAGCTTGTTAAATGTTTACACTTTGCATATTTGTACTAAAGACATTGCTTGGCTCAAATATGGTTTATAATCTTAACAGTTGATTACTTTTATGGGACACTTACTCATAGGAAAAGCCCAAGAGGTCTTAAATGTACTTTTACGTAACATAGTTCTGTACCGGAATAAGTTGCCAGTTGATTACATGGAGAATACTGCTAAGTTTACATTGCTGTCTTTAATTATAATGGTGCTTACTTTTCAAACCAGAAAGCTTGTTAGGGAGATGGAATTTAATTGCTGACATTTACGGCTGCACAATTTGATATATTTTGACTGTAATTTTAAGTACAGTATCTTCATTTATGGAGTACTTTTCCCTTAAACTATAAACAAGGCTTGGAATGAATGCGTAGATTCTTTGTTGATACATGATTGTAGGGAAACCATGATTCATTATTCATGTATCAGTCATTTATCATCTTTTAGGGAAATTACTGCTATTCAGTGGGATGTTGGATACTGTTGTGTATGACTTAGAAATAAGAGTGATCTAGGAACAATAAAGACTTCTTGGGAAAATCAAGTACTATTTTCATTAAAATGAGTTCATGCCAGATTTTCAAAACAAAGTGATCACAGGGCAATTTACAAGATAGAATTAAAAAGCATACAATGTAGTCTACCATTAATGAAAACAGCACTATTTTATACGTACTATTTATATGCACAGTTCTATGTAGATCAATCAATATCAATATTGTTTGTTCAAATAGCTTGGCATGGGTATTGTAATAGGGAAAATATGCCATCCACATAAGGCTTTCATACGGATTTTTAGTACCTTCAATCTATAATAAATGGTTGTTCTTTTAACTTTATAGGGACCAGCTACCTGTGTTTCTTTTTCAAGAACAGGAGATTTGTTTGCCTCTGGAGGTTTTGATGAGCAGGTACTGCTTTTTAAAATAATTCTGTAGCAAGTATACCTTTATGACAGAAATAGTGTATGCTCACAAGTATTGTGCAACTTGTTTGATTGCAAGGCAAAAGATGCTTTGGAATGCATGAGTGTGCTTATATAGTGCCCTAACTGCAGTTCCTTGAAGCAGTTGTGCTGTTTCCTGTGATCGCTGAACCCCATGAAAAGATGCATTTGGCTTTGGGAGTTGCAAACAGATGTTGCATGAACACTCCCATGCTCACCAATCTAATTGGGCCTTCAGTAAATGTCTTAGTGCATCAGGGAGTAACCTAATCATTTGCTATTTTGTAACAGATTATACCTGCTGTGACAATTATTTTATGAATTGGCAAGAAAACCCTCCACTCATCAACCAGTGCTTGTGACCATTTGTGCCCTACTCTGAAATCAGAAAATGTGCCCATTGATTCAAGAGTTGGGAATTCTGTGAAGTAGACATATGGAAAGGGCTACCTTGTCGTTAACCATTGATGGTTTAGAAGTGTCAGTGTTAAAGCTCCTCATTTTATTATTAGTGGTTCTGGGCTTTCTTGGGAAGAAGGTTCATATATGATGAAATGAATGTTTTATTAGCTTAATTAATAACAACAACGTTTAGTATTTTCTCTCTGCTTTTTTGTGGATCTGTGATGTAATGTTCTTGTGCACATGAATAACATGTAAACTCCAGGTTGTATTCTGAAAGACTTTGGAATGGGACAAAGAAATGGAAATGAAATCAAATGATTTATTTTTCTTCTTATATTTTATTTATTAAGTACAGTATATTTGCTTTGTGTGCCTTTAAAATACTTACATACTAAAATACTTACAATGAGTTAAATCTGTGTGCTTTTTTCCATTATTTTTGAAACTTCCTAAATAAAAATTATTTAATCATATTAAGAAAGAGAAAACTGGAATTGCTGATAGTGATGCCTCTTTGAAGTAGTCCTAGAGGCCTACAGGGTCCATCATTTTGATGCCCTGCCTGGCCTTCTGCTCTGAGTCTCATGTTATTCCAAGTCCTCAACTCTCAGAAAGAATTTGTTACCGCAGCACAGAAAATGTAAGGTGAACTACTGTATTTTTCGAAGTATAAGATGCTCCAGAGCGTAAGATGCACCTTAGTTTTTTGGGAGGAAAACAAGAAAAAAAATTCTGCCTCTGCCTACCATCATCCATCAGTATTCATCTGGCTAGCATCCTTGTGGCAAATAGCAAACAGCCTGGTCAGCTTCAGCATGTTATTGCAACCTGATTCAGTACGAGCAGCTGATTGGCGGGTGGATTGCCCTCCCGGAATACCCCCAATCAACGGTTCCAGGCTTTAGGGATTGCCACAGACCATTGCTGCCTCTGTGCCTCACATTTTTTACCTCTGTGCCTCGAGTTTTCAGCTTCCAAATGCTCCATTTCAGACCCATTCAAGGCTGAGGGCATCACCATAGACCATCACCACCCTCGTGCATTGTATTTTCGACCTCAGCGTGTCGTGGTTTTGGCCTCCACATACCGTGTTTTTGGTCTCTGTACGTCATGTTTTCAGGCGGTTCCAGGCAGCGGGGATCGGCGACAATCCCCGCCACCTGGAGCCGCCCAAAAATGTGACTCGCGGAGGCCAAAAAAGGGGCGTATGGAGGCTAAAAACGTGATGTGTGGGGGCCAAAAACGCAATGCGCAGAGGCAGCGATTGGCGGTGATGTGCTGTGGCAATCACCACAGCCTTGAATGGGTCTGAAATGGAGTGTTTGGAGGCTGAAAACGTGAGGCACAGAGGCCAAAAACGTGAGGCACAGAGGCTGGAACAGGTCTAAAACGCTAAGCACGGAGGCTGAAAATGGCCGAAGGATGGGGGCTGGTGGGTGGGCGGGGCTACATTTGGTGCATAAGACGCACCCAAATTTTCACCCTCTTTTAAGGGGGGAAAAGTGCGTCTTATACTCCGAAAAATACGGTCCTTATGATGGAAGCATTCAATTCCCATTATTTCTTATGAATGTTTGTTATTTTTTGGCATCTCGTAAAACAAAATTAATCTCTTAAGTACTTCTATGGAGTTATTTTTACATATAAAAGCAGAAATCCCAAACAGCCAGTATTTGGAAGTATTCTACTTCTAAGGTGGCTTGGGGCTTTGCACACCCTACGGTTTTTCCTTTGAGAAGAGTTGCTGGATGAGAAGTAGTTTGCATTTACAGATATTCTCAAAGAAATCACTTGTATAGGGAGAGCACAGATAATTCTTGGAGCACTTGGAACTTAATTTTATGCTTGTTAAAAACTAAAGTAACACTCTTAACAAGTGGAGAGAAGCAGGGACTAAGATGAGACAGAAAAGTACTTTGAGATTAAAAAAAATAGCAATTGGTTTTTAATGTAATATTTATCCGAGAGACTCTTAATATCAAATTCATTTAGGATCTCAGATTGAAATCAGTTTGATAATGTTTTAAATCATTTCTGTAAAAACCTGAATTATATAATATTTAAAATGAGTGAAAAGTGTACAAATTAATTTACTTCCCTTTCTGGGAGAGTCATTCCTATAATCCTGAGTCTGATTATTTAAACACGTTTATAATTTTGCTTTCGTAGGTAATGGTTTGGAAGACAAACTTTGATGCTGCTGATTATAGTGATTCAATACAAGCCCAGAAATATACTATGAATGCAAATGGTGGTGATTATGGTAATAATCTGAAAACACAGAACTCCATTATGCATATGAATGGCTGTTTTAACAGTGTGGTAAGTGGATGGAATTGGTACTCTAGATTTTTCTGTTCTGGTTTGACACAATAGTATATCCTGCATTCTTATTTTTTTTTCTTCTGTTCAGTGGTATGTAGTTTTCAGAAGCTTCATGAACAAGTCCCTGGCAAGGTTTTTCAGAAGTGGTTTGCCATTGGCTCATTCCTAAGGCTGAGACAAAGTGACTGGCCCAAGTTCACCCAGCTGGCCTCATGCCTAACATAGAACTAGAACTCATAGTCTCCTTGTTTCTAGCCTGATGCCTTAACCACTACACCTAACTTAGATAATAAGACTACTATATTTATTTAATACAGTACAGGCAGCGCTTGACTTACGACCATAACTGAGCTCAACGTTTCTGTTGCTAAGTGAGACTCTTGTTGAGTGAATTGTTACCCATTTTACAACCTTTCTTACCACAGTTGTTAAGTGAATCACTGCAGTTGTTAAGTTAGTCACATGGTGGTTAAGTGAATCTGCCTTCCCCATTGACTTTGCTTGTTAGAAGGTTGCAAAATGGGATCGCATGACCCCAGGACACTGCAACCGTCATAAATATGAATCAGTTGCCAAGAGCCCAAATTTTGATCGCATGTTCATGGAGATGCTGCAAGGCTTGTAAGTGTGAAAAATAGTCATAAGTCACTTTTTTCACTGTAACTTTGAACTAAACAAATGGTTGTAAGTCAAGGACTATCTGTAATACAACCAGGAGGTGGGCTGGCCTGAGAAAACACAACAGGCCTTTTTTTTAAAAACTTAGCAAGGTCTTTGGTTGAAGAGCAATTGAAATTAGATTCTCCCAATCTTAATGTAACACTATGACCAGTACTTTACATTACATTGACTCTCATCTTGTTTACTTTCGCCATATATTTGCAGATAACTGTTGGTAGTGATGTTAATTAATCCTCAGAAAGATCAAGAAAATTTGGAATGGAAGAGGATTGATTTCGAAAACTGAAAGTTGTTAACTGCTGTAGAGCTTTAGAAATTTTATTTGAATTAAAATAGATGGGTGCTGTTATTACAAGGAAAACACTAAAAGTAGCAGAAAGAAACTCACGTGTTAGTGGATAGAACTGAAAAGACGTGTTTAGCAATCTGGCTTTCTAACCACTGTACATGCTGATTTTTTCTTATTCTGATACACACTGCCATTTTGAACCGTGAAACCATATTACAGTGATCTAATTCTTCGCTCTGTTTGAAAGAAACTGCAACATAAAATAGGTCTGGTGCTCTGTATTTTCAGCTTTTTTTTTTAACATATCCCTTACTTAGCATTTCTCACATAATTATTTGTCATTGATAATTATCATTAGTTTACAGATAGATTTTAAAAAATAATGCAGTGGGTAAAAAAAAATAATTGAAAGGGCGGGTTAATAATTTTAGAATGTGAAACTATATGAAACATTCAAAGGCAAAGTGTAAAGAGCGTTGAATCTGAAGTGACCAAAGATGCTTTGACTCCATTCTTTATTTACCTGTCAGCTTTCTACCTGAGAGAAAAGGTGCACCTACTGGGACTTGATACTACAATAAATGGTTTTAATGCCTATCAGATAGATTTTATAGACTTCTTGTAAATTATAGTGAAGAAAATATGTGAAATACTTTAATATTGGATAAAAGAGCCACATTTTGGATGAGTGGCAAACAAGTTTAATAAATAAATAAAATCATTAGAAATTGTTTTTTTCAAGATTATTGTTGGATTTACATTTCTGTAAAGAATATTTCTTCTTCAGTCCTCAATGCATTGATGTTTGTAACATTATTTGTAGATACATTGTTTTGTCTTATTTGGCCAACTTAATTAACAATAACTTAATTAATAATTGTTGATGGACACATAATAAGAATTTCAAATAAAGACTGCTTTTTCGCCTTTCTATCCCATGTTATAATTCCAATATTTTAGTAGAGATTATAAACAATTAGGTAATAAGGATTCTTAGTGGCTGATAATTGAACTAACACTCATTTCTCTATCTTTCCATTTAACATTTTTCTGGCTTTGATTCTATCTCCGATTAGTATTAAACATTCCATTGTGCTGAATAAATTTTGAACTGGAACATTAAACTAAGTGTCATCTCTTCACCAGTATAGTTACATAGTTTCCTTTCCAAATAGTTTGTATGTAGATTTTTTTATATTGACTGTGGAGCTAAAAAAGTGCATCTGGAGAAGAATTTTATGGCCAAACAGCCACTTTGTTGTTATGCAAGTGTGAACATTTCCATCATTGAGGGTCTGAAGGCATCAATTTCCTTCACTGAAATAATGAAATTTGAAATATAAAGTTGGAGGGGCTTTGATTTGAAAAAAGAACGGGAGTCCGGCATGGGTTATTTAAAATCAGGACTCTTGATAAAACGAACAAACAAACAATAGCTTATCAAGATGGCTGCACTATAAACAGAGGAAAAGGCAGCCAGGACTTAAATGGCTGTCCATCTCATCAAAGTGACTCTGGGTGGCTAATAACAAAGCTAACGAGAAGACAAAATAAATAGCTGACACACAAACAACCATCAGTACAGCCATTTAACTTTGACACTCCCCCTCCCCCGCTTGAGAACACAGTGATGTCTTCAGGGTCTTGGAAAAGTTCATTAGGGTCAGAGCCAGTCTGACCTGGGGGTGGGCGATGATGTTCCACCAGGCAGGCCTGCCAGATGATATTCTTTAATTGATGGGACATTTGTTAAAGTAAGGGATGGTATAGGACTTGGGATTTGGGGACAGCAGATTGAATCTCTCGATGCTTACAGTGAAATTGCAAGCATGTAGAATGACAGATTCTTCTCAAATGTTTGCAGAAACCAATGGACACTGGCTATAGTGAGCAACAAAAAGCTGGAAATTACAGACATGAAAAGGTAAGCCAAATTGAATGCATAGTTATCAGGAGACTATTGTTTGTTTATAATACATTTTAAAAAGTATTTTATAAAATAAAAAATATTTACAATACAATATTTTAACAGGAAAAGGATCTTCTTTTATTAGATGAGAGCCACATACATTCTTTGAACTCCCAAATATGGTCAGGGCCAGGACAAAACTAAATTTAATTTAACTTAATAAAGTTTATAATTGCCCCCCCACACACTCTCTCTGTCTCCTTTTCATTATTTTCTCTCTGGGCATATGCCCAAAGTGAAAAATAAACCTATGTGGATTTTCCTTCATCTGCTGGATCTCGTGTCCCACCAAGGATGGAGTTACATAGTTGGGTATCATCAGAATATGGACGAAAGCTCACCCCCAAACTGATAAGAAATATTTCTCATATTTGTATACAGGTTATCCTCAGTTAATGACCACACGTTCAGTGATCAAACTTAGGATGGTACTGAACGAATGGTATTTAAGACTGGTCCTTGAAATCCCAGCTATTCCAGCACCCCATGATAATGTGATCATGATTCAGGTGCTTGGCAATTAGCTTGCACTTATTACACATGCAGCATCCCACAGTCATGTGATTGCAATTTGCAACCTCCCCTGCTGGCTTTCCACAAGCAAGTCAATGGGGAAGCCAGAGGGAAGGTTTCAAGTTGCCCCTGTAAGTTGCTCCCGCTCCTGCCGCTTTCCTGCATACCATCCCTCCTTCTCCATCTGACTGCACTTGTGCCTGGCTGCAGCAGCCACTTGTATGTCTTCCCACCTTTGGAGCACCCACGACACTCTCGTACTAAAGCGGTCACTTAGCTGCCTGCCTGCCGGCTTACAAGCTTTCTGGGACTTGTACCTTTCTGCCCTTGACTTTGCTCCAGGTTTCTCTTTTGCTGTTTCAATTCCTGGAAGTCCCAAACATGAGTTGCAGGTAGTAGCTGTCGCCATCTTCCTCCAGCAACCTGAAAGAGAAGATCTGTAGCACAAACAGCTTCCTTCTCCAAATCATTGTTCCCCAACCATGGGGGTTGAAGGCAACATTGGCACAATTCTTTGGTTTAGGCACCTGTTCTTCTGTGCCCTAAGAATCTATGCACATGTTTGTGCCAATTTAAACGTGTATGTCATGAGATTGACAGGTCTCTTGTTTCATTACCTTCATTGCGTCTCTCATCCTCCAGCAACTGGAGATGGATTCTGGAGATTTTCCAGTTAGACAAAAAACTCAAGAAGCTGGAATGGCAGAATTAATCCAAAGGCAGCAAGTACAAATTGATGAGATTGGGCTTACCAGTACTCTCCAGCACATCGTGGGACAGTTGGATGTTCTCACTCAGGTAGAGAAGACTTTGGCATATTGATGAAGTGTCATAATATTATAAATAGTTTTTATAACAATGGAATCATGCTGCTATGGAAGAATCAGTGTGAAGAATATGATGAAGAAACATCTGGGTAATTACATATGAAAATTAAGTTGTAAACAGAAACTGCTTGTATACTTGCCTTGCATTGTAATGGATTAGTGAGGGAAGGCAAAGCAGAATTTTCTGATTCACAGCATTTTTCATTTCTTTACCTGTAAGTTGCTAATGTTTGGAATTAGCTTGTGCATAATTTATAGCTAGCAACTTCATGCCCTAAATGCTAGTTGCCACTAGAGGAAACGAGTAGCACACATATCTAATAAATAAATGTTTATAGCAAAATGCTTTAATTTTAATTTGTATTTCATTCTTTCTCAAGTAGGCATATATGTCATTCTTTTATCCAGTTTTTCCCAAAACAGGTGAGATAGGTATGGCTTAGAGATAGTGGCTGGTTCAGTGAGTTGGATTTGAACTTGATTCGTTCTTATTCAGACACCTTGGCTGACATGCCACAGAGACTCCTGGCCTTCAGTATTTTCCCTATATAGTATTTTCCGTATATACAGACACTGTGTGTGTGTGTGTGTGTGTGGTGATAGATTTATATACAGTATGACCCTATTTGGAAAATTGTGAGGTGACTTTTCTTTAAAGTTGGACTGTATGATTGGAAAGGTTTAGTACATTTATATAAGAAGAGATAACTAGGCTTCCCATTTCTTTGCCGTTCTTTTTTACTGGCATAGAGCTAGTTCAGATTGGAAACCCCTCTAAATGCTCAGGTCACTTCTCAGAGTATGTCGTTGTATGTTTACATGTGAAGAGAATAATTGATATATACCGGTGAGATAATTATTAGTTCAATTAATTCAATTTTTGTCCCAGCCAGCTCTTTTTTGGAATATGTCTTCTACCTTTAGATATAAAAATACATATATGTATGCACATATGAAAGTGTTCAAATGCAGATGGTAATTAGTAGAAATAACAGGACTGGAATTTATTTTTACATTTATATACCGGTGTGATACCTTCCACATCTGGATTTCAGATAAAGAAAAAAGAGAATGGCTACCCAGTCTCAAGAATGATGGCAAATCTGAGTCTTAAAAGACTCTAGGGAGGAGCATATTAGAAGAGTACAGTCAAGGCTCCATCATGATTCTTATGCTTAGAAACGTTGGCCTAAAGATAAAGTTCAGAGAAAATTTCATAAAAGAATTTTGCTTTGGGAATTCATTTGGATTGGCATGAGGCATATGACCCTCTAGGTAGTTCTCAACCTATGACCATAATGGAGGCTGCCCATTATGTTTGCAAGTTGTGATGGTCGCTAAGCAAAATGATTACAAGATTGCGTCACTTGATGATGATGATGTTATCCATTCAGTTGGATACGACTTGGTGATTCTGTGGGCCAGGTGTCGCCTCATTATTCCATCTTGCGCTACTTCTTTGAGTTTTTCTATACTCTGGCTTGTGTCAGCTTCAGTAGTATCCAGCCACCGTGACCCTTGGCGGCCTGATTTCCTTTTACCGCCAACTCTTCCAAACGTAAGTGCTTTTTCCAGTGAATTCCCCCGCATGACATGGCCAAACTAAGTGAGGTGCAGTGTCATGATTTTGCCTACTAGCGACATGTCTGGTGTTATGCAGTCCAGTACTTGTTTGTTAGTCACCCTTGGTGCCCAAGGAATATGCAGGAGCCTTCTCTAGCACCACAGCTCAAATGAGTCGATTTTCTTCCTGTCTTGCTTTTTTAAGGTCCAGTTTCACAACCATAGGTAGCTGTGGGGGACGCAATAGAGCAGACTAACCTGTATTTGGTTGCCAGACTAATGTTCTTGCTTTTTCATATTCAGCTCATGCTGAAGCACCTTGTGCTCCACTTCCTGCCCCTGAAGGTCCCTGCAAGACTTCGACCTACTTCCCATTCCACTAGGCCTCACGCCCTCCTACCCAACCCGTCACTAAATGTGCATTTATCTCTAGAAGAGTCCAAGAGCCCTGGGCCTTGTGTGAGGGAAGGAGGGCAGGCCACTATGTGCCTTGGCATCCCTGGCTTCATAGCTGCGTCCCGGAAGCGGGTGCTATTTTCAGAGTGGCCACAGTGAATGGTGCCCGCTTTTGGGGCAGAGTCACAAGGCCTAGGGACAAAAAAACGTTTAGTTCAGCCAGGACGGTGACATTTGGAATGGCTATCTGCCTGCTCTGGATGTGGTTGGGTATAATCCAGAAGACGTTTGAGTATTACTGGACATATGTAATGCCATCCCTGAAAAAAAATTTGTAAAAATACTGAACATAATGGAGGAATGATATTCTGATTATTTTATATAGTCCTTTTATTTATGCATGCAAAACTTTGTGTTTTTACTTTGTGTTTATTGTATGTAATGTTTATTATCTGCAATATTTTAAAAAATACAGTGTAGTCATGCTTAGTACCTATAAAAATGTTTTTTGACTTGAAAACTTTGCTTCGTTACTGCACGATGGCCCCAATCTTCAAGATATTTTGAGTTGGGTAAGAGTTTTTTCTATATTGTTCCTCCATGATGACAAGTTCCAGAAGAATAGCTTTGTTGCAAATGAACTTGAAAAAGTTTCAAGCAAGAACTATTATGGTACCTTTAACACTTCTTTGAGTAGTACCGTAGAATGAACAGCAGAGGGATCTAAACACGTACCACGTTACACTGAAGGAGCATCACTCTACTTTCTGATCTGTCTGAACTATATAGACACAATCATTTTAAATATGTGTTTTTTTTAATCAGTCATAAGGCTTAAAAGAGATTAAGGAAACTAATGGAACCGTTGCCAGATTGCTTAATCCCATTGTGTAGAACTCTGTATCATTCAGCAAACTTTGCTGCATAGTATTTTCTCAAGCTGTACCTGGCCCATTTCCGTACTACAGCTAGTCCTCAACTTATAAGTGTTCATTTAACAATGGTTTGAGGTTACGATGGACTCAGAAAAAATGATTTACAACCCTTCCTCAGATTTATAACCGTTGCATCATCCTGCAGTCAGATGAATGCAATTCGGGGGCTTGTCAAACTGCTCACATTTACGATGATTGCAGCATGTTGCAATCACATGATTGCTATTTGTGACCTTCTCAGCCAGCTTCCGACAAGCTAAGTTAATTTGTTGCAGTGGACTTGAAGATTTGCTTAGTAACTATGTGATTCACTTAATAACCATATGATTTGCTTAATAATTGTAGTTAGAATAGTCACAAAGTTGGGTCTCCAAGTGATGACTCACTTAACAATTGCATTGCTTAGTTACCAAAATTCCAGTGCCAATTGTTGTAAATTGATGATTACCTGTAGGGATTTATGTCATTCTTATAGCATCAGCCACTCAACATGGAAGTAATAGGAAACTTATTCCCATTATTATTTTGGCTTCATGACAGTAAAATATTCTAGCAGATGCTATAAATTGCTAAGTGTGTAATAATTTGGTATCTAATGAAAAATGCTAATTTAGCTTTCCTATGTGCTAGACTTTTGCAAAGTGAGCCAGTTTGGTCTAGTGGTTAAGGGATCAGATTAGAAGTTGGAAAACCATGAGTTCTAATTCTGCCATAAGCACAAAGGCAACTGGGTGACCTTGAGCCAGTCACTCTCTGAGCCATGGGAAGCAGGTAAGGGCAAGTCACTTCTGAAAACCTTGCCAAGAAAACTGCAGGAACTTATCTAGGCAGTTGCCAGGAGTAAAAAACAAAACAAAACTAACTCAAAGGCACACATACAGAAACAAAAAAAGATCCTTTCAAAAGTTAATTCCCCTCTCTCCCCAAGAGAGAGCCTAGGTGGCGCAGTGGTTAGAGTGTTGAACTGCAGGCCACTTCTGCTGATTCAATCTAGCGGTTCAA
>JANHFL010006633.1:308887-326335 GCA_032468155.1 Oxyrhabdium leporinum | reverse complement strand
TGTATAGTTCTTACCCCCACCCCCCCAGGTTTCTCTTTAAGATGAGTTCTCTTTAATTTTTTTATCAGTCTGATCAATATAACTTTCATGCATTATGGTCACAATTCTAATTAGTATCAAAGAGTTATATATCTTGCCAAACTGGTTTAATTATAGTTTGTTGAATAAGCCATAAGGTTCAACAGCAGACTAAACTCAGGATCAAATTGCATTTTGACTTAGTGCGATGTGTGAATTCAAATACATCAGTAGCTTCAGATAATATTCTTAATTGGGGAGGATCGTAAATCTACTTATTCCTTGCATGTACCTTCATGAAACAGCTGCATTCCTCATCTTGCAAACTGCTTTTTCAGGAACCAACTCAATAGTTGTCTGATGCAAATTCCTGGTTAAGTACTCCATCGATATATACAATTTAGGAAATGAGTTGTGGCTGGTTCTGGAGCAGATTACAAAGAGTTAAGAGACTTTTTTGGCATCTCAGAGGCCAGTGCTAAGCCAAGTTCTTAAAACAGCAGTTTAATTTGTTGCCATTAACTTTGCCAAACATATGACCTCACTAAAGTTTTTAGTAACAGCTCTTTTCATTTGGAATACTCCCTAGGGCCTGAAGCAAAGGAATATTTTTGGCTCTTGTGGGCATGGAACATGTTAAAACGTACTCAAATACAGTGAAAAAAAGCAGTATTTAAGCAATGCCCACTTTCCTTCCTGTCTAGGAGTTTAAACTACAGCAATGTTGTGGTTAATTTGTAATTATATAGTGCTGTATATTTCTTTCCATATGAAGGATGGAAAAAAGCTACATGTCAGCGATCCAGCATGAGATATAGTTTCTCTACTCCCATTCTCACAAGGACAATGTAATCTGGTAGTGAAAGCCTCATTTTGTATTAACTCTAGTGTCTTCATTCTTTATCTAATTTAGCTTTTACTTATTCTTACTTTAGCACCAACAGGTATTTAAAAGCTTTAGTTGATGTGTTGATTGATCTCACTTCCAACTGGTTATGGGAAAAAGGCCATTCTGGCTTATCATGGAAAAATACTTTGATGTTCAATGGCTAGGCCATCCTTCCCCAACTCAAAGTGTAGTTGAAATTCCGGAAGTTGTTATTCCACTATTTGGAGGCCATCAAATCGTGGAAAAGTGGAGTAGGCAATATGATCATCACAGTTATAATTAACCATAATTTGACTCTTGGTTACAAAACTTTGCCTTGTAATTAAAGAGAAAGCACTTAGAGACATGTTTGCATTCTTGTTCTATATCCACATAGTCACTGTGAGCACAACTATTTTTAATTTCCGTGTGCCTCTGTGGCGCATTCTGATAGGGATAACCAGTAATTTTGTACATATGTAATATGCATGAACTGGTCTCAAATTAATATACATTTCCAAGAATGGATAAGAATAGCTGTTTAAATACAGAGTTCTTGTTCATTTCAGTTTCTCATTTTCTAAGCCAGCTTTAAATTCTGTGTTTAACATAGCCTTTTAAGTTACAAAAGTTCATTCCTACCATTGTTATTTTAACACTGATAATTTTTTTGCTCAAATAAGCGTTTGGGGTGAATGATGAATCATATGTGTTTTAACATTGTGGGCTTGCCCAGAAGGAGCAAAAAAGTTGGCCAGGCAACAATACCTTTAGTATGGAAACTCCCGCTGAATGTAAACCTTCAATATGGGATTAGACTTATAACAGGTATGCTTTACAGTGGCTTCCCCGGAATACTTATAGAGACAAACATTACCAAAGAGCCAGGAGTAACATTCATTTTGAACAGATCCTAGACAGTGTGCTAAGTAACAATAGAAATAGCTGGACGTGATTGCCATTTTACTCCCTTACGGCATTTTGCAGAAATATTTTGTCAGGGAAATTTAGCATAAGCACAGTCAGCTGCCTTGCGCTGCTAAGAGCAGAAAGGCTGGATTTGGTGTTTACGACTGGGACTCCTCTGGGTCGTTCGCTCTCAGCAGAGACCTTCCTAACATTGAATGTGTTATTCTGCAACTTTAAGTTAGAAGGGTTAAATTGCTCCACCAGGCTCTTCGTTTCAATCTGTAGTTGGGGAAGAATGTTCCTCTCCTAGCATCTGCTTAAAATCTTCTTTCTGGGCCGTTCCAGCAGAGAAAATAAATCTGCATCAGTTCAAGAGATCGGGTCCGCACATAACTGCATGTGCAGTTGATTAGTTTCCATGGCTAACAATAAACTTGGAATGCTTACTTCATTCTCATAAAGAGTAGATTTAAGTCCCTTTTTCTTGATTGTGCCACTCTGGCCTTGCACCATTTCTTCTTTAGTTTCTCCAGTGTGGCGAAGAGCCACCGTAATAATTTCCCCACATAAATGGTTTATATGTGTAGTTTGACCATCGAAAGAGTTAACGGAGTAACTGCAGTGCGGGTTGCTTGAATGAAGTTCAGCATTGCTTCACTTCCCTTTTGCACTCCCTCGGTGAGTATTTTTTTAACAGCTGTCTGGGATCTGTTCCATTCAGACTTCCCCTAGTGTGGGCCTATGAAAACATGCAGTCTGGGACTCTCAGTAAAGTTTCCATTGTCACACCCCTTACAGGAAAGAACATTTAATATGTAGAATATCTTCTCCTTATCCTAGTTGAATGAAGGTAGGGTAAACCTATCATTGTCTGGCACACAGAACCCTCCACAACGGGTTCCCAATCCCCAGGCTGTGGCACACTACAGGCTGTGGCCTCTTTAGAACTGGGCCACACGGCAAGCGGGCTCGTGTACATGCGTGTGCAGCTCAACTCGCACACACAGCTCAACTTGTGCAAGTGGCAGGCCGGCATGCATGGGCATGCACATGCATCTCAACATGTATGCGTGGCCCGGGTCCCCTCTTCCCCCCTCCCCCCAGCCAGGCTGCCAAGCTGCAAAGGTTCGGGACTGCTGCCCCACAACACTTGAATGTTTTTGCTATTGAGCTGCTTAGTTGCAAATGCCTCTTGAAATGCAAACGAAGGAAAGAAGAACAACTTACAACATTGAAGCAGACGTTTTCCTACTTTCTTTTGTAATAGTTGTTAAATAAATGCAACCAGCAGTAATTTTAAGAATATGAAGACAACCAGCAGCAAGGTGGATGGATTCAGTTACAGTGGCGAAGGACCTGGGTAGGGATTGTCCTTAGAGGCAGATTGTCATGGAGAATAGCTATGTGGTTGTTAAAAGTTGACACTGATTTAATGGTAAATAATCAGCAGCAGTCTACTGATTGCTACTAGTGTGTCAGCAACCTGGAGTTTTTTCTACCAGGCAGCTGGTACACGAGTGATGTCAAACCCTCCATTTGCCTCCATTTGTGATACTCAGTAATTCAGTGTCAGGATCATATTCTGAACTATAACATGAAAAGCACTGGCCCCTTGTGTGGCTGAAAAAAATAAATTATTAACGTGGTCATATAATGTATTACAGAAATCATCGGCAATAATCTAGCATGGTTCTCGGTTAAAGTATCAGCTGGAAAAGCAGAGCTTTTTGAAGCATGTGGGAGAGGAACACCATCAAATTCAGGTTTTGTGCAGTCTTTTCTTGTGATTGGCCCTTAATAAAAAGAATGTTCCCCTTCCGTTCAGTAGACAGCTGTCACCAATCCTTTAGTTTGGGATTGGTGACTGTCCTGCACCACAGAGACAGTAGATGTGTGGGAAGTTGAAAAGTGTCGTGTTGTCAGACTGCTTTTTTTCTGCCATCTAGCCTCAGCAAACTAGAGACTAATACAACTGTTTTTTTCAGGCATGGGTGAAAGCTTGTGGAGGGCAGGAGGGAGAAAGCAGTGGTAATGGTGGGAAGCCCTAGCATTGTTATTCTATAATCCTTTGATCTGAGAGGCGGTTCATTTGCCCCCTACTTTGGCAACTACTCTTCACTTGAAATAAGAAATTAATCTTCCATAGCTAGCAACCTTGATACTTCTTTGCCACCATGTTCTGTTTGAAATGTTGAATACAGTGGTGCAGGGATACCTTCAGCGCCTTTGCTCAATATTCCTGATGTGTCTTTCCCTGCTCATAAAACAAGTAAACTCAATATGAGGAGTCTGCTCTCATTCAGATTTATGAGAGGAAAACTTAACAAAAGATGATTGCGTTTTGCTAGCAGAGCCATTTCCCATGCTGAATTTGTTAGGGCAGAAGCTCAATGGCTGAGCTTAATGTCATTCACCAAGCTCCGGTGTAAAGAAGGGTGTGTGTGATTGAACTGATTGGGACTCCTGCTTCTATGTACACGCAGAGGAATTGTTCCAATTGACGTTCCATCTTCTTAAAAACTATACACATTACACTTACTTCCTTGTTAGGAAAAGCACATCTGCTGATTAAAAAAAACAAAAACAAAATATAATTGGTTTATAATTCCTGGCTGTGGAAACTCCTTAAAAGCAAAATAAAATAAAAATAAATGGAAAATAGTGAACTCTCCCATTCTGGAGAAGCTCTGGGGACTGTAAAAATTATCAGGTTTTCTGAAGCTGAAACTTCAAAAGCAGTTTTGGCTGTTTAGATTTGGGGAATTGTAATATTAACTGATTTATTTGACTTTTAAATAACTTGTAAGATGATCACCCTATTAACAGTTGACATATATGTTTTTTAATTGAGAGTGGTTTAGTAGGCAGCAGCAATTTTGGATAACTCAGGAAATATGGATTGTAATTCAGGCAGTCCTCAATTTACAACAGTACATTTAGTGACCAAAGTTACATGTGAAAAAGTGACATGACCGTTTTTTACACGTACAACCATTGCAGCATCTCCATGGTCACATGATCAAAATTCAGATGTTGGCAAGTGGTTCATATTTATGACAGTTACAGTGTCTTGGGGTCATGTGATAGCTTTTGTGACTTTCTGCCAAGCAAAGTCAACAGGGAATCCAGATTCCCTTAACAACCATGATACTAACTTAACAAATGCAATGTTTCACCTAACAACTGTGGCAGGAAAAGATGTAAAATGGGGCAAACTCACTTAACAAATGTTTTGCTTAGCAACATAAATTTTGGGTTCAATTGTGGTTGTAACTTGAGGATTACCTGTAATATAATTTTAGAGGATGGGAACTCTGTCTTACCCAACCAAGTAGGGCTCCTTGAGGTAAAACTGTCACTGCCTAAGCACTGTGGGTCAGAGAAAGTCTAGACACAATATGCAGAACTGCACATTTTCTTATGCCTATAGAAAATTTTTTATAAGCCATCTTCATGCAGCATGCTAAACCACAAATCTTTGTTTTTCAAATATGAATAATCCCAATCGCATTGTATTGTAATGTGTTGTATGAATCCGTCTACCATGGCAAACTATGACATGACTTATTATTTTTGGCTAAGCATGTTGTATGAACACAGCTAATATAGTTGGCTAAACATGGTTTAGAAGCTAAATGTATTTAGCAAACAAAACTATTATACAAATTGCTAATAAGTTTACCTGATGGGTGATCAATTTGTCTTGAAACCATTTTCTTTTACAAAGCAAAAATGGTTCAGGTAATGATTATTCAAATTATATGTTGCCTCCAGCTGTCCTATAATAGTGGAAAGATAAGATGCTTTGTTACTATGCTGTGCTATTGCTAAACAGCATTTTGCTGCCTTATCAAAGCAATATGTACATGAATATGTCACATATAAAACATATCAAAATATCCAAAGCATGACTTCAACATAAACTTTAGGCAGTTGAAATAGCATCTGTGGGAGGGAGGCTAAAATGTGAAAACATATAATAGAAATGGCAGATCACACTAATTGGGGAATAGAATTCCAAAAAGTTGTGGGCGCCATAAAAATGGCCCAAGCTCTGCTAGATTTGTGATAGGCCTCTTTCTGAAGTAGCACATTCAGAAGGTCTATGTCTGTACATGCATCAAAGAACACCCAATCAGAGTTCCTGGCAGATTTTTTTGCTGAAGTGTCAAGCCTATCAGGGGAATGATCAAGGTCAAGAAACCGACATGATAAGGATTCCAGGAATGCTAATTAATCATTGTGTGTACCTTAACAAAATCTAGAAAGCTCATCCCAAAGTTTCACTGCTCCCATTCAAGGATAACAAGGTCAAGGCAGGGGCTATTCTGATTTTTTTTCTCCTGCCTTCTGCTTTCCCAGAGTTGAACAAATGTCTTCTCTCCCTCCTCTTTCTCAAGACCAGAATTAAATTCCTCTGTACTAAATGATCTGGACAGACAATGATCTTGCCTTGGTTTATTAATCTTTAGAAGACTAAAAGCCATGAGTGTGTGTGTATCTAAGCATTTACATTTTCATTACTTATATATATGAGCACAGATAGATCTGTTAGCCCTTGACTTTAGTTTTGGGACTTTTGTTAATGTGAGGCAATCTATGGCCCATTTTTGTGGCCTCCAAAACATGAGAATATATCTCTGAAATTCAGTGGCAAACAGGCATTTTTGGACAATGCAGTTTCCCTTTTTTGGACCAGAATAAAAGGACTTGGGCCTAGAGGACCGGCGGTGACGTCTGTGAAGGTCTTAATCTGCAAGAAAATTAAAGATCAGATGAGACCTTTGTCCAACCTTCTAGTATTGCTTTCCTATTTGCCAGAAAGTCACAACATCCTCCTGCATGGTACAGAGAGTTGGTTTTGGAAAAGGAACATATTTTTCCATGCTGTCTGTTTGGCTTAGCAATTGGCAGCACTACCATGCCAAACAACTTCCCTGGTTCTTCTAACCCTTTCCTGCTTCACAAAACAGATTAGAATCACAGGTACAGCTTGGTTTCTTTTCTCCAGAAATCCAAACATACTAATAATGCTTTGACAAGAATGTTGCAGAACAATAGCAACTATAGAACATGATCTCTAAAGCGCAAAAAGATGGAAACATTCAGTATTACTCACAATGGAGGAATGGTGAAGATAATAGAACTTGCTGAGATGGCTAAATTGACTTCTTTGAACAGAGAAAAGACAATATCTACATTTACCGCTGACTGGAAACCCCTTTTAGATTTTTTTGTATGAAACAAGAAGAAATGAACTCATGATTTATGGTTTTGATGTTTAGACAGGATAGATTATAGAAAAAGTAGAGATATGGTGCGGTCATAGAGTAAGAGGCAAATTTATGATTGTACTTATAACCTCTCTAAATACTTCTTTGTATCTTTTTTTTCTTTCTTTTCTATTTCTATTTTTTGTACTTTTAGCTTTCTTTTTCATTCTTTTTCCTGCTTTACATTAGTTTATCTTCCTTTAAAAGAACTTTAATAAAAATTACATTTTAGAAAATAGCAACTACAGAAAATAATCTGGGATAAGAGAGAGATAGGAACACAGAACAGTGTGTGTGCATTGTAAATGATTCAATAATTAGCAGCCAACCTGAACTCCCCCAGCAACTGTTCATACCAATTTCTAAAGGACCGCAGGAGGCTTAGCAACCTCCAGCCTTGTGTCTATTTGAAAACTCTGGCTGAGCAATCATTAGATCAACTGCCATTTTCTGTAAGTGCAATCCATACACTTAGAAGTGAGAAGAAAACTCTGGAGCCAGCAATCTAAAGCTTTAGATATTGATCTATTTTACTTATGGAATTACTTTAATACTGCACAGAATTCCTTACCTAGCTATTTCTCAGTCGACTTTTAAAAGACTGATTTGCTGTTTCCAATGGGAGAGACCATTTGATTGTACCAACTTGATGTGGAGATTTTGTTCCCAATAGTAAGATTAATACAGTAAGCCATCCACAACAGTCTACCATACTAATGTAAGCACTGAGATACATTAGACAGAACCCTAAATGTTTGGTGTTCAAGGAACATCAAAGGAATATCTGGTCCAGTGTGAAGGAAGGAATCCCACAAATATTGTAAAATGCCAAGTCTTCAAGCTTTCTGAAAGGTGAGCAGAGTTGGGGCCATTCAGATCTTCGGCTATTTTATGTTCCAAAGGAAAAAGCATTAGATTAAAAAAAAAAACCTTAATTGATGGTATGTGGATCAATGGCAAGCTGCCCAATCTAACGGGTCAACTAGGAACAATAGCAATAAGCAGTCCCTCAGAAAGTCTGGCTCCATGCCATGTAGGGCTTTATAGGTAAATAACCAGCCCCTTGAATTTCACCCGGAAGCAAATTGGGAGCCAGTGTTAGTTGCAGAACATTAAAGCTGTAACATTAAAACAATGTACAATTACAATATTACTCTGTTATAAATGACAACATACTTAAAATGTGAAACAAACATTTTATATATAAATAGCACATGGCAAGAAGAAGGAAGGAAGGGAGGGAGGGAGGGAGGGATGGTCAATTAAGCTTACCTGAGGGCAGGGAATGGGAAATGGGTGAATCTTGTTCTTATTGAAGGCAGGCCAGCAACAGAGTGCCCTCCCCCCTCTTCCCATCTCAATCCCATTCTGTGCTTTCCTCCCCACTCACTTACTGGTCCCATCAACTCATACATTCACCCCAAACATAGAACCAAACACATCCCATTTACCCCTGGCCCTTGCAGCAGTTCTTGACCTCACCTCAGCTTGTATCTATTCCTTCGCACTTGACAGTCTTGGGGGGGCGAGCACAGATACCCTGTCAACCCAAGTCCCCTCCACCTGTTCCAAAGGGGAACAAGATGTAACAAGTCTGAGGTGATAGACAATAAGTACCAAGAGGAGGCCAAAGGCCAGAATCCAGCCTAGTCCAGATGATGACACCCACCAGGGAGGATAGCATAGATCTTCTGGTGCCAAAAGCACCACCAAGACCAGCACTGCCAGAAACTTAAATCCGAGTTTCTCCAACCTTACAACAAAGAAATGCTGCAATGTATACAGTAGAGACTTAATGAAATGCAATACTATCTAAGGGTTATTTTCTAGAGAGTTCTCTTTTTTTAATTAAAACTTTAATTTTGAACAATCTGTTTTCATGAAGCATCTATATCACAGCAGGTTACAATAATTTTGGATAAAAGGCAACTGGAAAACTGTCCAATACAAGGTTTCATAGAACAGTTTTACTGGCCTCTATCCAGGCATCTCCAGGCAAAGTTTTTGATCAAAAACGTGAACTAGATCCATCTGTTTATTTTAAGCATATTAGAAAGAAAAGTAATTGGATTATTTTTATTTGGACTTGATTTCTTGATTCAATATTTAAAAGGAATTCTATATTGAATGGAATGATTAAGGAATAGGAGAAGGGGAGATGGATTAGAAGTTAAAAGCTGTATCTACTGTCCTCAAATTTTAACAAAAGTTTTATGTATGAATTTGAAGTATAAACTATATTTATAAAAAGTATAAAAAATTGCTTAGAAATTTATTTTTAAGAATATAAAGAATATTTAAGAAGAATATGAAGAATATAAAGAACTAGCTTAATTTGTACCTAATGAACACTGAGTTTGTAATTATATGAATTATTAGATCTGAAAGACATTAAAATAATATTTCCAATTCAGTATACTGACTTCCATATGCTTTTGTTTATAATATATAGTTTGTTTTCATTCAGGCCTTTTAAAAATAATTCAATGTAATAATGAAAAAAATGATTCTTTGCCATAGAAGAAACCGAGTACAGGCAGTACAATTAGAAGTCTTTGAAATAAAACTATGCTGTTTGATAGAATATCAGTTTAAAAATCTAAACTGGTTACAGTTTTCAAATGTGAATGTAAGTTTTCAGGTTTTGACATGTTCAAGTCCTGGGTTTCACTAATAACCATGATGATTAGTGCACAATTACTGCTCCTTCTATCGTAGAGCATCAAGCAACCCAAAACTTTGGATCAAATAGTTCTAAAACTGAAGATTCTATTTTAAGACCTATGGCTCCAACTAATTTGGTGTCTTCAGATATGTTAGGATTGTCACCATACTGGGAACTGCAGTTCCAAAACATATTGAGAACAATGCCCAGGTGGGTTATTTCTTTAATTTAGTTTAGTTTAGTTTAGTTTAGTTTAGTTTAGTTTAGTATTTTATTATTAAAATTTGTTGGCTGAATGAAAAGAGGGAGAATTAGGGAGAGAGAGAGTGTCTTGATTTGTGCTTAGTAGAAGCTCTGACATTCACAGATATCTGGTTGGCAGTAAGGCCAAAAAGGCAGGAACACTGAAACATCCGATTGTTGCCATGGGTTGAAGCACTGGAGGTGAGCAGGGAGAGGAGGAAATGTGATTACAGATGTTATCTGTAATTCAACATTAACACCTTTCCTCTAGTTTATTTTCTGCCTTAGAAAGTAACACAACACACCAACAACATCCACAATTCTTATGACAGGTCTGTTCAAGAAAAAGCAATATTTTGATGGAAAATGCAACATGCAAAATGCAACATACCAATAGTTTTCCGGCCCTACCTGTATAATTTAGTTCAGAAATCTATAGAAACTGTCAGCTCCAATAACTACTGTATCTTTTAAGCAAGTCCTAAGAGCAGTTTTGGTCTTGGCCCCAATGCAACCTAATCCTAGTAATGTCAGGCTACCATAGCCCATCAAGAACGACTGCTTTATGCAGTCTGCAACTGGATTGTGGTTGTTATTTAATCAATTATCAACGCCACACCAACCTCTGTACACTATATTATGTCATTGCAAATTTAAGTAATTTAAAAAGAATGGTATTAGTGGACATTCAAACTCATTCCTTTCCTGAGAGATATCGACATGTGATGCATGTTAAGTTTCACTAACTGAATGTGGGTGATTTGTTCATTGTCATCAACATATGTAGGAAGCTAGAGTGCATTTCGGGAATAGTTTGCTTTTCAAGTTCTGTAATTCACCATACCAGATTGCTTTTTTTGGGGGAAAGAGGGTTATTAATAAGTTATAGAGATGCAAATATTCTCTTTCTCTCTCTCCATGCACAATGCAGACTCACACAAAAGATGTGCAGTAATTACTAGATACACTAACAGATAAATCTAAAGCATACTGGCATCCTTCAAAAGGGGAATTTTCTTTCTGTGATGGGGAAACTTTTCTGGAGTTAACAAACCACAAATGTCTACATTCTAATAAGGGATCTTGGAGGAATACTACACTTTTGACTTTTCATAGTTCCCCTTTTGTGGCAACTTCAGGAGAGAGCTCCCTCCTTCCCCTGAATTGACTCTGCTGCTTCTGCAAGTAGATTGTGCTTGCCATTTAATCAATTAAAAATCACATCATGCTCTCCACCATGCAAGCTGGCTGCCTCCACTATCAGTAAAAAGACTCTTCTTTCAAAGACCCAGCACTTGATTAGCTTGGCCATATGTATGTCTAGAGCTCCCTGTGTGCATTAGCTTGGAATCTGTTTCTCAGTCCATTACTATGACCCTCTGTCTGGGTAAGAGGTTCTTAGGCTGGAATTTGTACCTTTCTCTGCTTAGAGTTTGCTTGCCTGTGGTTCACGAAGAGAATCAAGTCGGAATCTGTTGTCCTTGTACAGACCCAACTTGACCTCAAAATTCCCAGTACATAAGCAATAGCACTTAGACTTATATACCACTTCACAGTGCTTTATAACTCTCTCTAAGTGGTTTACAGAGTCAGCATATTGCCCCCAACAATCTGGGTCCTCATTTTACCATCCTTGGAAGGATGGAAGGGTGAGTCAACGTTGAGCCAGTGAAAATCAAACTGTTACAGTCGGCAGAGTTAGCCTACAATACTGCATTATAACTGCGCCACAATGGCTCTATTCTATAGTATAACAAATCTAAACCCCTTCCCCAACACTATTTACTTATCCAGCACATGTCTAGTTAGAGGACATATTTGGAGAGTATAACAAATTTGAAAGCCCATCTGTAGTGTTCATTTCAAATAGAAATAAGTAAACCAAGTAGTCCTGCCTAGCAACCTCTGTTTTGCTTCCTGGACCATGTGACTGTATTTCCAATGAGAGGAACATTCTAAGTGCCAAGTTAGGGGCTGATGAAAAAAAATTGCTGGCAATGGGCACAGAGCTGCAGGAGAGAAATAGATGATGTGTGTTCCAACCCTGTGCCTACGATTCTGTCCAATTTGGCCATTGGTTCAGCATTTTTTTTCATTAAAAAGGTGTTTTACCTGTGAAAAATACAGGTAGTCCTCGACATACAAAAGTTTATTCAGTGACCATTCAAAGTTACAACATCACTGAAAAAAGTGATTTATGACCGTTTTCCACATTTACTACTGTTGCAGCATCCCCATGGTCACATGATCAAAATTCAGACACTTGGCAACTGACTCACATTTAGGACAGTTGCAGTGTGCTGGGATCATGTGATCACCTTTTGTGAACTTTTGACAAGGAAACTCAATGGGTAAACCACTTACTAACTGCAATGATTCACTTAACAACTCTGGCAAGAAAGGTCGTAAAACGGGGCAAAACTCACAACAAGTTTCTCGCTTAGCAATATAAATTTTGGACTCAATTGTGGTCATAAGTCGAAGATTACCTGTACACATTTGTGCTTACAGTTAGGAGGGGAAAAAAAGAGGGGGGGGGAGAAATGTGACTGATGTTTTGCACTATGTTTTTACTGAACGCTTTCTGCCTGTAAAAAGTTTTAAGAAACTTGAAATTTTGCCATTAATAATATAACTTCAGGTCTAATAAAGGGATTTCATAAGTACAATGTTTGATACTCCGCCATCATATTTTGCAGGACAGTGGAATCTTTTACAAACGGTTCTTATAGAAGATGCACTGGATTCTATATTATTCAGTTGACCAAGACACATATTGTAAGGCTGGACCTTAAAATGAGACAGAACTGGGCAAATTTTCATCCTGTGCATTTAATGCACAGTTTCAGTTATCCACACATTCAAAGAAGTCCTAGAGAATTCCCCAGAAATGTTGAATCAAAGGGGAGAACTACTACAATTTATTTAAGTGTTATTCGTGTTTTACATTTTAAATACATTAGACGAACATCCATGGGACAAATTTAGAAATCTTGTCATCGCAAAACTGAACCATATTTCCAGATTGCACCACATGGTTGCATGTCCTCTTTAACTGAAGACACAGATCTGTTTGAAGGGCTGCCAGACCAATCTGATTTCAGGATAAAGAGTCATAAGGAGAATGAACAGTAGGAACTTTAAAGTTACCCAATATTTGCAGTTAACAGCTGGAGAACAGGCTCAGGAACAAGTTTCTAGCTCAGAGCCACTTCAGCCAGATGTCTCAATTACTCTTGAAACAATGCCTACTGTTTTGGAATACATTAGCTCTAAAAATATATATCAGAAATAGGTGCCTTATATTTATAGGTTTGTTGTACTTTCTTTGTTTTGGCAAAGGGGAACTGATCAGGTCTTTTCCAAGGAATAACATGGGTTCATAGAACAGAAAGAGCTATCCTTGCTTGAACTAGTGCAGCTAATCATCCAATGCCTATGTTTAAAGATCTGCCAGCTAGGTTCCCAGCATAATGCCAAGTGTTGGTGTTAATCAAGGTGTTAGATATGTATTGGCATTTAGAAAACCTGCACATTGACAAAATTACCATCTGCAAGTGACAAAAGGCCATGCTGCTTGGATCTGGATGTATATTATGTCGATATACTACAACATTCTATGTTCTTGGGAAGATCTTGATACAAATGAAGGCCAACAAAACTTACAGCTGTGACAAAATATAAAGAAATATAAATAAAAGTAATAAAAAACTGAAATCCAGTCATTATCACTGTTAAGAATTGTTAGCACAGATATAGAAATGGATTTTGGCCTAGAGGGATTTATTTTATTTTGGTGTGCTTTAATAGCACTAAGTTACAGTAAAATCCACAAAGTAATAGAATTGGAATGCTGAATGATTAAACTATCAGGAGCCATCAGAATGAAGCCTATAAATATCCGGGCATTTTACAGTTGGATAACATCAATCATGGACAAGTTAAAATATGATTAGTAAAGGATACACCAAAGATATATTCCTGTGGGCCATACCTGTGATACAATACAATGCCGGAAATATTAACTGGACACTAGCTGAACTGGACATTTTGGACTGAGAAACCAAAAAATCCCATGACTATTCACTATGCTATACATCCCCATAGTGATATTGAGATAGAGATTACACTTGCTCCACAGAAATGGAGAAGGAGGTTTACTTTGAGTTAAACTGTCAAAGAAGAAAAGCATGTATTGGCTGATTATGTAAAAGACAGCCAAGAACAAGCATCGATGCAAGTTGGAACTTGTTGAATATGAAGGAAACAAAACATGAATATTGAAATAATGTAATAACAACATGATCAAAATGTTGGCAAGCAAGAACATTACACAGCCAATTTCTACAAAAGATTGAGGGAAAAGTGGATAAAGATAAATCTGGCAATGGTTTACAATACTAAAAAAAGAAAGTGGAATCTTTGATTTTCGCTGTTCAAGAGCAAACTATCCAAACTAAAGTAATCAGGACTAGAATTGAAAAACCATCGAATGATTCAAAGTGCATATTGTGCAAAGAAGCAGAAGAAACAGTAGATCAAATAAAGGAATCCAATCACACAAACCTATTATAAAAATGATATATAACTCAGTTGCCAAAATGATTCATTGGAACATCTGCAAAAATTATCATGTGCCAGGAATGAAAAATTACTGGAGCATATAGTTGAAAAAGTAGTAAAAAAAAATTAGCAGGTTAAAATATTGTGTGATTTCTGCATTCAAACGGATAAAATCTTGGCTTATAGCATACCAAATTTAACTGTGGTTGAATAGAAGAAAGTATGGATAATTGATATGGCAATACCAGGAGATAGTAAACTAGAAGACAAAGAATTGGAAAGGATCACAAAGTATCAAGACGTGAAAATCAAAACTGAGATTATGGCATGAACCAACCATGATGGTCCTGGTGGTTATTGGCACATTGGGCACTATAACAAAAAAAACTGGGTGACACGTAGAAAATCTACACATTGACAAAATTTCCTCCTGTCAATTACAAAATGCCACACTGGATATGAACATATATTATGCAGATGCTCTATGAACATGATGTGTTTGAATGTCAACACCAGCTAAAGACTTGGCAGCCACATGGTTGTGAATAAATAATAAAAATCATAATAAGATGATGGTGAAAATGATGATGAAGAGGAGGAGGAAGAAGAGAAATGAAGTTGGCTCTACTTCTCTGAAAAAGTATGTTTGCCCTTGATGAATTAATAAAATGGATTCATATTGCAAAATGCAGAACCACTTTAGCAAGTGCTCATTTGAACTTATGTTTGAACTACAGTCCTCCCAAACATTTTGCCCAGCATAATTCTAAGGTAACAAGCATTTTGGGTGGTGAAATTGTGGGACATGAAAGCCAATGTATCTGAAACACACCCGGTTGGAACATTGGTCTAATTGCAGCTTCAAGAGTGAAAAAATGTCCATGCATTAAAAACAGCAATTTGACCACTTGGGGGAGCCTTGTATCCAGCCATTTATCACCAAAAAACCTGCAGACTTTTCTAATCAGGTGGTTTCAAAGCTTTTTCAGCAAGTACTGCATAAATACTCCCTTCATTGCAAGTGCATGCAAACAAGATGTTCATCAGATTAAAGTGTACTAACAAGTCTATTTTTCAGTCCTCTAAGATAAATGATTACTTGTCTTAGTTCTGTATTGGAAATTTAATGAGATCAACATTCCCACTGTTGATATGTTTGAGTGACAGCTGGAATGAACAATTTTTACATCATTTGTAAATTTGTAAGAAAAAGAGATAATCATCCCCAAGTTTTATCTTAAAAGTAAAAATTTCTCCTGTTCAGTTGTGCCTGACTCTAGGGGGGCGGTGCTCATCTCCATTTCTTAGCCGAGGGAGGCAGCATTGTACAAAGCCACTTCTGTGGTCATGTGCCCAGCACATGTATAGGACGTGTACATTGAGGTGCACAGAACAGTGTTACCTTCCCACCAAAGTGGTACCCATTTATCTACTCACATTTGTATGCTTTAAAAATGCTAGATGGGCAGGAGCTGGGATGAGTAACAGGAGCTCACTCCATTGTGCAGCGCATGGGTCTCAAACCTGGGCTATCAGATTTCCAGTCAACAAGCCCAGCTCATTAACTGCTGAGCCATCAGGCTCCTCCATATATTAAAAATAGCTAATTCCCAAGGAAGCACAACAATACAGAAATCTTTTGCATCCATTTATTTGTACCTTTGTTTTCATTTGTTAGATTTCTATCCTGCCTTTCCTCCAAGAGTTTGAAGCAGCATTTTATCACACTGTGAAGTAGGTTGGGCCAAGAGCCCCTCCCCCTGCCAAAAGGCACAAGAAAATATCTTGAGTTTTCAGAACTAAAATTAGACTAGAACCTGATAGTGTTTTTTTTGTGTTGTAATCCTTGTACTTTTTATAGCGATAGACACACTGCACATATTTGGGTTGGCCTATGTGTCAGACCAGGAAGCTGGGCTGCAGCTCAACCACATCTCCTATTATTCCAAACCAAGACCATCATGGAGCACAGAAACCAAGCGTGATGGCAACTGCAATCGAAACCTTTGGAGAGGCTGCTCTAGATTCTAATTCCGCAGATGTTAGATACTGACTACGGTATAATTGTTTGTTAATTCAGGGATAAGCAGCCTTTGAGACTGGAGGCATATCTGCAATTTCAGGAGCAGGGGGAATGGGAGTGTAGTCACAAAGCAACACTATTACGCTATTTATAAAGTAACTGTTGTGTTACTTTAACTGGTTGTGAAACCAATTCACCAGAAAGTGAAATTGCCCTTTATTCTTCTAATGCAGAATTCCCTAACCTTTCCGGCTTTATGGACCAGCCAGCGGGAGAGGGAGGAGATGGTTTCAGGCTTCCATTTCTGTAGCCTGGTTCCGAAGGGCTTGAGGCGCCATAATGGGCTGCAGCCCGGGGGTTGGGGACCCCTGTTCTAATGGGACCTTTCCAGATACAAAGATCTTACTTTGTTGCAAGTAACTATGGTATTATTAGTATTAGGGCTGGAGCTTTGTGCTACAGCATGTCAGCCCCCCCCCCCCTTCTCTTTAAAAAGTCAGGGGAAAGACCTTGGTATGGAGGTATTTGGAGCTATGTTGTTACTACATCTTAACTTAAATGTGTTTAATAAGATAGCTAGCTTGTTTAAAGGGATCTCATTTTTTCTTATTTTAAATGACAGCATAGCTTTTATTAGTGGTTGTAGAAAACTGATGTACAGAATAAAGTGGCTATGCTGCCAATTCCAGCGCCATGGTGGTCAGTAAAAGATAATTGGTTGTATACTGTATGCGCTTCTACTTGCTATGCTTACTGTATGTGTTCCTTTCTTTGTAATACAGTTGTGCAGTGAGGCAATGATTGCTTAGAAGTTTTTCTTTAGAGGGTCTTTGGCATTATTCAATGGTAAAACATAAATTTACTCATTCTTTCCCTCCCTCCCTCC
>JANHFL010006633.1:281673-294483 GCA_032468155.1 Oxyrhabdium leporinum | reverse complement strand
TATCTATCTATCTATCTATCTATCTATCTATCTATCTATCTATCTATCCATCCATCCATCCATCCATCCATCCATCCGTAGTTATCAGCACACTGGGTGCCATAACAAAAATTCTTGTACTACACTTAGAAAATCTGCTCATTGATAAAATATCTGTCAATTACAAAAGGCCAATCTGCTTGAATTGGCACATCTATTACACTGATATATTATGATATCCTACGTACTTGGGAAGAACTGGCAGCTGGCATTTCCACAGTGTTGTATATGTAAAAATGAAAACACAAACTAATTGTTTCAATATTATAAGGTCTTATATTTCTTTCATGACATTAAATATATAATCTTTGCACTGGGGCTGAGCAACAAAGACACAATTCTTTGCAGCAAGCCATAGGAAATTCCTGCATAAGAAGGAATCTAATGGCCACTAAAGACAAAATCCAGATGTGAACAGCTCACTGAGAGCTGTGCTTTTACCCTGCCATTGTGGCTTTCTTAGATATTAATAGCAAGACAGTCACCAGCAGAGAATGTATATCCATATATTTTCTATCAACACTGATTTCTATAGGAATGCATATTCAAATAGAAAAAAACAGAAACAAACCCTTATCAGACTCCTGATGCAATGGGCATTTACCTCATACTATATATCCTTGAAATAAATAAGCCCACTGCATGCAAAGTGGTCCAGAAGAGGCCCTTAAATTTAACTTGAATTATTTTAACATGTGCATCATTTGTGTAATGAGCTTATGTTGTAATTTGCATAATGGCATCATTACACAAATAATGTTAATTACAACAGAGGAAAAATGTTTGTACTTAATGGATATTCAGGGCTAATAGGCATTTCTCTCCTTCCAATTAGCCAATTGACTCATTTTTTTATTTTTTAATAGTAATTTTCTTAAAGATTATGTATTACTACATAAATCTCTTTATATTGTCTATCAGCACAAGGCAAGGGTTCCACCTAAATACTGTATCTAAAAGTAAGGGTGAAAATGGACATCTTTGTCCGGTTCCTCTAAATAATGGAAAAGTAGCAGAAAATATACTACTAACCTTTACTTTTGTGAGGACGATTCATATAAGATCCATTTTATGAATTTCAAAGGCAATTCAAACCTATTTAAAACATCTAACATATACTGCCTATATATTTTGTCAAATCTTTTTCAGTGTCTGACTGAATACAGGTAGTCCTCAAACTGTGACCACCACTGAAACCAAAGTTTCTGTTGCTATAAGTGAGACAGTTGAGTTTTGCCCCACTTTGAGCTCCTTCTTGCCACTGTTGTTAAGTGAATCACTGCAGTTATTAAATTAGTAACATGGTTGTTAAGTGAATCTGGGTTCCCCATTGATTCTACTTTTCAAAAGGTTGCAAAAGAGGGTCACATGACCCCGGGACATTACAACTGTCATAAGTTTTGGACCTATTGATAGATGATGAGGATGGATTTTTAACATACGCTGTGCTAAGAGACAAATGTCATCTATCAGATGAAAGTCAGTTTATAGCTACATCATCTTTCGATAACATATGGACCAGAAGCATTTTTAGCTTCTGAGACTCCCAAGATACAAGAACAACTGGTTAAATCTTTTAAATTTAAACAAAGCTACTATTCGTTTCTATAGATACTTATTATGATGAGTGGAATGAAGAATAAGAGTTTCCCCTATTGCCAAGGCAATGGGAGAGTATCTCAACTTCTATATCTAGATGTCAATGGACCTTAAAGTATGACTCATACAACAAAAAGTAATAGAGACAATTAATTGGAACATAGCATTTTGTTGGAGATGCAATTAAGACAATGCTTCTTTAAAATATGTTTTTACGACTTATACTTATTGAGTTTTCAGAGAGGACTATATAAATACAAAAGCAAAAAATATTATTCAGAAGATAATATTTTCTTGAATTACATACCTAGAAGATGGAGTTTGACAACTGGACAACATAAATAGATTCTATATGCTTTTATTATAGCTAAAAGATTGATTCTGCAACATTGGAAAGATAAATGTATGGCCTCATTTATTCAGAGGATTGAATTACACTTGCTATCTGTAAGTAGATTGCCTATTGATGCAGACTTTGTATGGCTATTTATTTATTTATTAAATTTATATGCCACCCATCCACTATCAATTGACCATGGGTGGCTATAAAGGAACATGGGACAAATTTATACAAAGGTTAAAAAGCACAATAGTCACAGAAATGCATAAGTGTATATACTTGAATAATATTGTATTAAATAATTATATGGACAATTCTAACTGGTTATTGTTGTCACAACATCTTATACGCTACATCCTATTTTTTCTGTTTCACTTTTATTCACTTGTTTGCACTTATATGTTATGTATGTCCTAAAACTTGATTTCTTTTCATTTTTTCATTGTTTTTTTCTAACAAAATTCTTCAAAGTTTTTACAAGCCTCTTTTGTAAATCCAGGTCACTCTCTTGTAAATTCAGGTCACTCTCTTGGTTTGTTATTTTAATATATCTTTTAATTATTAATTAACATCAGCAGATTTCCTTTGTATGTCCAGCACAGTATCTTTTTCCATATCGTTCTTGTAGCATGTCATTTAAATTTCATTTTCAAATCAGTCTTAGTCTTGTCTGGTAAAACTTTTTCCTCTTTGTTATCATCTTTTAAACATTGTCTATCTATAATATCTTAAAATTAATTCCTGAGTCCGTTGTTCACAAATAACCTTCCATGTCCAATGTTAAAATATTTTGCTCCATTCTGTATTTATAAGTCAAGTTTGAGTGTTCTTCTCCTTTAATTGTAATTGCTTGTTCCTTATAGTTCTCTCTACTGTTCATTTTTTTTGTTAATATATATTTTTTAAAATTTTAGTTCAGTTTTAAAGTCTTATCTTATTTTTATTTTTTAATCCAAAGACATTGGCACTTCTGAAGCTGGCTCTGGCACTGGCTGCTCATTGTCCTCTTCTGACTCTGAATGTGAGTCCACCGTGATGCATTCTATATGAAGCTGCCCTTGAAAACCAGCCATAAGCTTCAATTGTTCAGTGAAAAGCATTTGACATGCTTTGGTTATACACCCATGTAACACCAGTGAGGTGCACTGGTTGCCAGTTTGTTTCTGGGTACAATTCAAAGTGCTGGTCCTTATCTATAAAGCCCTACATGGCATAAGGCCTGGTTAGTTGAGGGACTGGAAGCGTATTTCTTCTATAACAGTTTTTGCCCTCCGGAATTAATTTTCCCGAGATCTGGGAAAATTCCCCTGAGATCTAGATGGCCCCCTACCTGCTGGTATTTCGAATGGCCTTGAAGACTTGGCTCCTTACTCAGGCCATTGGCAAAGGTGATTAAAAACCTCTCTCAGTCTTATGGGTCCATTTCTTTTTCATTCTTGTCATCTTTGCCATAATTTATTGTTTTATTCTTGTCTATTCTTGTATTTTTCTCTTTTTAAGATTTTTTTTTAACCTGTCAACCACTCAGAGTCATTGCGAGGGAGGTAAAAGATCTTTTAAGGGTAGTTCCATGTAAAGCACATACCAGTAATTCACTATGAGGGCATGAGTTATAGCTAGATCCTCTCGCGCCAGTTAGGGTCACAACTGGCATACTAGATGAAACTCTCTCTAGCCTTGGCCTGGGGTAGAAACTGTGAATTCAGAGGCAGAAACTGGGAATTCAGAGGCATCTCCAAAATACAGTTCATCTTCTTCATGGGTAGTTTCCACCCGTCCAGAGATAACATACTGACAGAGAGCCCAGATATGGAAATACAGTAGCAGCTCTGTCTTGTTTGAATTAAACTTCAATCTGTTCTTGCCCATCCAGTCTCTCACAGCCTCCAGACACTGGGATAGGACATCAATAGTAGCTCCTTTACTGCCAGATGATGTAAAGTTGGGTATCATCAGCATAGTGATGATACTGCACTGTACTGCTCCATTTCCTGGAGTAATAGTTTTCTTAAAAAACTTAGCTGCAAAGTAGAATTGGTTATTTGTGGGCGAGTCTATCCAGTGTCCGGTGTACTTCCTATTGCCAATTAGCATCAGACATTAGACATAAATACTTGCTGGAGAGAAACACTTCAAGTATCATTTGGAAATTAGCTGGATCAATTAGCTGGACCATCCAAATGGGTTCCACTGTTCCAAGGAGTCAAGTGTAGCTCTCTAGTTTAACTGAACAAGGGCATTATTTAACCGTAACAATCATTATCGTCTTTTAACGACCACATAATCCCTTGCGGGGTGGAGTCTGGGCAACTGAATGGAGCTAGCAGAGTGATTAATGGCTGAATGCCCTTCCTGTCACCAATGTGGAGTTTTGTTCAGCAGATATATTCTCAGTATGCCCAGAGAGAGAAATATCTGCCTCTACCTAGGATCAAACTCACAGCCTCCTGATTCTGAGGCCAGAGCCCCACTTCTAGGCTACCACACTACTCCTATCTAACCATGACAACAGGGTGATGAAATTCATTTCCATCTTCAGATCACTAGTGATCTGCCCAGAAACAAAATCAAGGTCCAAACTGTATCTGCTGACATGACTTTCAAAGATTACTTGAACTCCTGAAACTTGCTGAAGCAGGCAGCCAAGGTGACACCAAACACAGATCTTCACCAGCATCCTGGAAACCAACAGATTGGAAGTGATCCTGCCAGAAAGCAGAGTGGTCAATATATCAGCTGATGGTTAATCTAGGGCTGTAGATATACTGGTTTATCCAACACCAAATCATGGATGATGAAGGTACCATGTTGCAAACAAACTTAGTATTAACCATAAGCATCTGTAGGCTAAGGCCACCAGTAACTTGGTTTCCAAAACAGGCAATTGATTGGAAGTTGAGACTGGAGGACTCTCTTACCCTGCTATGCTCTCTGCCTTATCTCCCTTAATCCAACACCTTTGGAAATCCAACAATCCAATACCTTTGGGATTTCCAGCTCTGCTTGTCAGGCAACCTATTCTTCTCAAAGAATTAATATAGATTCTACCACCTTATTGTAGGCCACTTGCAAATACTTCCTGTTTAAATTTCTTAAATGTTATTTTTTTAATGTTGGTTGCATGAGTATTTATGAATTTCACATTAAAAATAGCAGAGCAATTTGAACTTGTGTATATATTCAGATCATATTTAGTGAACACAATACTGGATTCAGAGCTTGTACTTTTAATTTTGTGCAATATTTGCTAGGTTAAGTCTAATACAGGTAGTCCTTGATTTACAACAGTTCATTTAGTGACCACTCAAAATTACAATGGCACTGAAAAAAGTGACTTATGACCATTTTTCACCGTTACGACCTTTGCAGCATCCCCATGCTCATGTGATCAAAATTCAGAGGCATGAACTGGTTCATACTTATAACCATTGTGGCCTCCTGGGGTCATGTGACCACCTTTCGTGACCTTCTGAAAAGCAAAGTCAATGGGGAAGCCTGATTCACTTAACAACCAGGTTACTGATTTATCAACTGCAGTGATTCACTTAACAACTGGGACAAGAAAGGTCATAAAATGAGGCAAAACTCACTTAACAAATGTCTCACTTAGTAACATAAATTTTGGGCTCAATTGTGGCTGTAAATTGAGGTCTACCTGTATTTCCATTCACATCTGTACGAATCATGCTTTGCACCTTAGTGATGAATGAAACTGGAACTCCATTCATAATTTCTCCACTGCTTTAACTTTAGATAAGACAGATTCAACATTCCTTTCAAATATGTGGAGAAAGACCTTTCACAATAAATAGGCAGCCTCCTCTTTCCTGGAAGAAGAGTTGAAATGTTGACTTCATACCTTGGCATGCTTTATATGCCGTGATTCATGTGTAGGGAATCATGATCTTTCGTTGCATATGGAGTGATTGGATAGTATAATCTACTGGAAAATTGTGGGATCAATTGTTTTTATCTGTTTGGCATCTGTAAAAATGTACATTGTGCAGGAGGGAATCCTGGAAAAAGATAGAAAAGAAGTAGGCTTTAATAGATGAAAAAAGTTACTTGAAACATTAGGAATAGTATTTTAACTATAAGAGCACTTTTTAACTCTGTAAAAAAAACCTGCACGTATATAGAGACTATCATTTCAAAGAAGTTTGAAAATGCTGGACACATTTTGGTAACATAGACTCTAGTATCATAGATTGCCAAGGAACTTAGTCATATTTGGGCCAATTCTTTGCTTTGTGCTGCTCCACCATCCCTGACAGATACTTACCCAGCATCTGTAAAATATCCCAAGCTAAGGAAAACTTTTTCCCCCTCTCCAGAGGCAATCTGTTTCAAATTGCTCTCACATTTGGAAGTTTCCCCTAATGCTGAGCCAAAATCCAATTCATTGCAATTTCTCTCCATTGATCTTAGTTCTCCCTCTCTCTTTTTGGTATACAACAGAACAAAGGATGAAACATTTATGAATCTTCAATCCGGAAAATGTGAATAATACTCGGTATCATTAAAATTGTTGAAAATTTATTTCAAATTCTTAATTTAAAAAAGATTCAGAATTGCTTCAGATGGCATGTGCTTCTTTAAAGAAAGCCAAACCTTTTCATTCATTTTCACAAAGCTGGAAAAATATGCCATTTGTTTATTTTTAAATTTGGAGGCTGCCCAACTCCAAAGGACTGTGGATCACTTACAATTACGTTTAAGAGCAGAAAACTAAGTAAAAAGAACCATGTGTGTCCAGACCTCCTCCCATACAATAAAACACTTCTTTAAAGGTTTTCTTATAAGTGGATTACTTAAAGCAGTAGCATCTTCCTCACTCAGAAGCCTGAAAAGGGTTAGGCTTGTTTAATAAATAGCAGAGGACTGTGCTCAGCATTGTGTGAGGTCCAAAGCATCTCCTCCAATAATTTCTGAAGCATTCACAGACTTAGAATTAAGCTGGTTGTCAGTAATTTCTCCCATAATTGATAATGCAGCTCAAAAGTAAGTAGTTTTCTTTAGATTGGGGTCTGTAAGCCTATATTTGCTTGTACAAGAGTATTGGGTACTGGAGCATCTCCAAGTTTTGTATCTTGATGTCCCTCCAAAGATACGTGAGATAGCTCCGTAGTCACACTTTCACCATGTAGAAATGAAATGTGTATGTCATGCACACAATACAACTGCATTGCTTTTATTTTGAGAGAGATTGCCGTTTTCCCACCCAATTTATGTATGTGCATGCATGTCTATACACTTTTACAGCCCTATTGGATTGGCCCTCCACAGAGTCCCTTGGGACCCCTTGGGAAAATTGATTGCCCATCCTGATCTACTGAATGAACCATCTAGCATACTTGAAATTCAATATGTATGAAATATTTGACTAAGAAAAGAAACAGAATACAAGATTTTGCATAATATCAGAAGAAGAATGAACAATCTTCACTCATTGCAAAGCTTCTATCCGAAAAGTACACTTTGTCATATTAAGTCACTTGTATTGCTCAAGCATCCATACTATTACGGTGAGAAGCCAACACTGGCCATGATTAATTGACAATATAACCAGTGATTCATTTGTAAGCCCCACCCTGCTTTTGAGTGAAGACTGTGTGAAATGAATGCCACAAAATAAATTACTTAGAGTCACTTCCTCCTGTGACATGTTGAGGAGGATATATAGACTGTTATGATTTGAGAATTGCTTTCGCCTTCTCTCAGCCTGGCTTTGGGTGTGACCACATCAATGTTAAACATCTCCAAAAGTAAAGGTAAACAGAAGCCTGAAGAATCTGGGTGAACAGGAAAGAAACTATCTGGCTTATTGAACCCAGGTTCAGCCATCAAGAAGGATTATCACTCAGTGGCAGAGCACATGTTTTTCCAACAGAAGATCCCAAGATCATACTTGGAAGCACCGATTAAAACAGAATCATAGTTAGCAAATGATGTGAAAATTCTTCACTGTTGGACAGATTAGAAAGTACTGAACAATATGCACTTGATGTGAAGTAATTAATACAGTGCACACAGTGTGACTAGGTGAGACAACCCAGGAGCAAATACAGCACACAGGTTTCTATTTAGATAGTGGTTTTTATCCCTAAAAAGCATATATATGTATGTATGTATGTATGTATGTATGTATATGTATACATATGTATATGTATATATATACATGTATATACATGTGTGTGTGTATATATATGTATGTGTGTGTATGTATATATATATATATGTATATATGTATATATATATGTATGTATACACACACACACATACACACACACATACATACATACACACACACACACAAGTATTTTTGATACAGGCCTTGATACAGGAGCAATCAGTAACCATGGAAGCACACTTGGAGAGATACACCCTCACAAGGTCTCTCATATAGTCTCTTAAAGTGGTAGCAGTCCAATAACCCTACTGACTCATTGCTACCATTACATCTTCATTATAACTTTACTGTATTACAGCATTACAACCTTACAGCAGCTGGTCAGCTGTTAAATTATCATTACCCTGACATTAGTGTTTCTGAATTTGGTGCGCACTGAGATTTGCTATAGTTAACATTTATTTTTTTCAGTTTCAGCACATATTATAAAGATCACTTATGTTTGCAGATGACCAAACTGCATTGAGGTACCTTTTATTTATAAACCAAACAAAACATTTCCTTGACTAGTCAGTAAATGTCCAAAATAGACTTCCCAATATCAGTGTCTGAATTGTTTATCTACACAGCTTTCAAGTTCAACCCCATTCTTTAATAAAATGATATGCTCATTTCTATTATTACAGAGCACAATATACAATTGACTTATCTGCCTAAAGCAGATGGTGAATTAACTGCCTGATTAGATCTTTATGAGCCTTCAAGTCACCTCATTGCTTATAGTTAGTTTTCTCAGGGCCCATCTTTTATCTGGGTTTATCACACTAAACAAGTAGGAGTGGGAGCCAGAGGAGAGCAGGTTTATTTTATTTAGTTGATTATAGTGCCATCTGGGAGTTGCCTGGATACTTCATGAAATATCTTCATCATGAACGTGGCTTCAATAACCCTTCTATAGGTACTCCATTATAGAGCTATACAATTTGATCATTGTTAACTTGCACTACTCCACATTTTGAATGTACCTATATTGTAGAACTCTGAAGTTTCCTTAGTGCTCTTTGCCATTATCAATTCAACAAGATTTCATTGGAAAGAAACTAATTGTGGCACTTGTGGACTGAACCTCTGATGATAGAGATATCTTTCTGAGTCACTAACATTCTCACCATTCCCATATCGAAGATTGCCAGTATTTTAAAATCTAAACATTTGTTTCCCTCTTCTGTTCACAAGAATATCTTAAGATGTTAGAAATAGAAACTGAATCTGCTTCCACTCCTTTAATAGAGGTCTTTTCTACTAGGGAGAATTTTTGATGTCTTCTCTCTTATTCCTTGTCAGTTTTTTGAGTGACCCATGTTTAATCTAATGAAATATGTTGTAGAAGACCTAGTGATGTTGTTCGATTATTAGTCAGGGGCATGTAACAGGCAGAAAACTCACCAGTGTTGAATTATTGCGTTAATGTTTTATATGGTGTTCTTATTGAATGACTGTAAGAGTCACTTTTGGCAAGATGGGCAGCATATAATGTTAATAGATAAATACATAAACAAATAAATAATCAATACTTTTTCTGACAGTCTTGAAATGGAAGCAATGGATCTATTAAAATTATGAGGTTGATATCCAGATTGGTTCTCTGATCTATCATCTTCTTTTGACAACATGAATTCTGTTGTACAGAAGAGAAGCTTAAGAATTAGGTAACCTGTAGAGTGAAAGCAAGATGGGCTTTCAGCAAGTGTCAAACAGGGACTATAGTATGAGCCAAAACAAAGAATAGGTCACCTGCTGCCTTCCAGATATGCTCAACCTAAATCCATTTATCCTGGATATTAGTCCCTTAGTAGCTTTTATGGAAAATGTAGTTCAAAATAACTTATTAATTTATCTATTTCTGGTACTCCATTTAAGGCTTTCCAGACTGAGGGATTCACTTGGTTCTTGAATTACAAAGAGTGGATATAGGCAGGGGAAAAATAATTGAATACATTGACAATGAAGTGATGAATATTTCTGCCTATTAGGATCAACCATCAATTTTTATTTTATTTTATTTTATTTAGAAAATTTATATTGCTGCCTATTCAGACATGGCAACTCAAGGCTCAATAGTAAAGAAAGAAGCAGACAAGCATTCTCCCTCAGACTATCACTTGATAGAGCAAATGTGAATGCCTTGATATTCCATGCTGAATCTGATCTGTTCATACTGACAAAGATCAAAATTGTGCAGGCAATTGTTTTCCTTGTGATAACCTATGGACACTAAAATTAAACTTAGAAAAAATAATTGCCACTTTCAAACTTTAGTGTTGGAGAAGATTCTTGATAATGATAGATTATCAAGGAAATCTAGCCAAGGAAACAAATAAGTAGACCATAGAACAAATCCATCCAGATTTTTCACTTTAGGCAACTAATTTTCATACTTTGGACATATTATGCAATGATAATGGAGAATTCTATAATGCTGGGAATGGTGGAAGTAAACAGAAAAATTAACTAACTTAGTTGCAGTGGTGATGAATGTTACTGTTGTAAGATCTGAAGGACAAGGTTGATTAGGACCAGGATCAAGTTGGAGAAAGTCTATCAATACATATGCTAGGAATCAACATTACCCTGATGCCACAGAATAAATCAATAATACATTTATTTATCCCTAAGAACTACCATATTCAAGTTACATGAAAGCTTAAGGGTTTGCATTTAGCACAAGGGCTTCAGCTTTTACGAATGTAGATTAAGTCATGCACAAAACACATAGATGCTAAATAGTTTTCTCTTTCACAGGTAATCAGAAAAAACATCCACTAATTTCTTTCTTTGCTCTGTAGATAAAAATGTCTCAAGATTTTCCTTTGTTGTTGAACTATCGTCTATTATATTTACATGGATCTTGACTCATATTTTAGAGTGTGCTTTTACTTGGTTCTAACTTCATGACGTAAAATCCAGCATGTGAAACGTAGGATTACATGTAATGTCCATAGATCAATTGTTAAATTATAAGATATTGCATTTTGTTTCTCAAGAACTTTTTGTTAAAACGATTACCAGCTCTGGTGCCAAATTTAATTGCTTAACTGTAGCAATACAAAGCTTGTATTTATTTAACTCCTCTGTCAACTGCTTTTCCCTTGGGAACATACATTTTATAAGGCTGCTGGCAATTTCCTTCTGGTCAAGAAATTAACTTAAATGATGTATGGACTTTGCTAGTTATCTTGGACATATTCCTTGTAAATGTATATGTCATCAAGTTCACTTGATGACATATACATTTGTTTCACTGTCTTGATCATGCTGTACCTTGTCATGTTCACCCTAATCTTGGAGTTTGCTCTATATGTGAGTTTGCTCTATAAGTCTCAGGTCTCCTTTTCTATGGATGAACTATGATGAGCTTAATGCTAGATTTTTTGCTGCATCTCTTCTGTGGTTGAGGATGTCCTGAAATAAGAAATTTACTGGAACAGTTGACACAATTTCTCTAAGAGCCCTCTCCAATCGGGGGGCTTTCTGACAAGCCAAGATTTCATCAAAATGATGAAATGTTTGTTGTGACATCATGATACATGCTGATGTACTTGCATGTAATGTCACAATGCATTTACAAAAGGGACAGAGTTTCTATCCTGATTGATGTTTTGCAATTAGCCTCTTCTTGCCCCATCATTCTGCTGGCTCCTTTTCACTCCAGTTTGCTTCAAAAACAGCTATGTGATACATGGAAGAACTGCAAGAATGAAGTAGAAAGGCTAGAGCATACCTAGATGTAAGCCTGTAGACATGCCTATTATGTACAAACGTATACACATACACACACACATCACCATCCTCGATGCTTGGGGGGAAGTGCCAGGTTTCACAGCCTTCTGAAAGACCAAAAGGTGGTCCATATCTCTAGGGTGAGATTGTTTCACAAGGCAGGTGTTATATCAGAGAAGACCCTGGGGCGATCAAAGCAACTTGGATACTTTCCCAGATTAAGTGGGACGGCCAAAAAACACAGGAGATTGGCAGTCCCACAGGGAACATGGCCACATGCCATATTGGGCTTTAAAGATGACAACTAGCATTTTGAATTGCACCTGGAAGCATACTAAGACTCAGCGAAGCTCATGTAGCAGCAGTTATGTGGATGCATTATGGTCAAAACTGCACGTGCTTCTGCTTTCTGGATCAGCTGAAGCTTCTGAATGCTCTTCAAGGGCAGCCCCATGTCAACCACATTGCAATACTACTATCATTAGGTGACTAAGGCATGAGTGAGCAGTTTTTCCCAATCTAGGAAGGGGTGTAACTGCTGCACATAATGTAACCATGCAAAGACCTTCGTGGCCTCGGTTACCAGCTGCTCCTCCTCCAAAATATGTGAGTCCTGGAGGATGGAGTGTTACCCCATACAGAATCAATGACGATCATTAGATATGGAAGACACTAAAACCCACAGCCACTCAATGCTGTCAAGGTCAAAGCTGGGTCATTCCCATTCAGACCTGCCCAATTTTCAGATACTGAGAAAGCACCTTGAAAATATCACATGGGTGGCCCAGGGCAGAGATACATAACTGAATATTAGTGACATACTGATGATAATTAAGATGTTGAGACTAGAAAGAGTGCAGAGAAGAGCAACAAAGATGATTAGGGGACTGGAGGCTAAAACATATAAAGAATGGTTGCTGGA
>JANHFL010006633.1:219388-275933 GCA_032468155.1 Oxyrhabdium leporinum | reverse complement strand
GGAAGGAAGGAAGGAAGGAAGGAAGGAAGGAAGGAAGGAAGGAAGGAAGGAAGGAAGGAAGGAAGGAAGGAAAACCACGAGACAGGAGGCCGAGGGACCTGAACATACCTTCACTTCTTCCTTAAGGTACTGGCTTGGAAGTTTCTGCTGTAACCAGTTAACTTCTAGAGAGAATCTCCTAAGTTTTAAAGCATATGTTTCTCAACTCCTTAGAACTACTTCTGCACATTAATCGGAGACTGTTGGGGAGATGGGACCTTATTCCTTGCTATCACTTTCTATAGACATCTCCATAATTCTGTTATAAAAGGATCAAATCTTCTCTGTGTCCAGCAGAGGGAAAGATTAGTGCAGTCTCTGTACATGAACAAAAGCCATGTCTCATTCATGCAGTATATAGTTTATCTGAATCTTTTCAATCTTGGTTTTGCAAGTAGACTAGATTCACAACAAAATATACCAATTTCTTTTACATGCCATCTCACAGGTCCAGAACATTAAGGTTAACAGACTTAGATTGATTATACACCCTCAAGTTGCTCTTGGGTCTTAAGACAAGTTTTCTCCATGACAATCTTTCTCCCAATGGTGCGTCCATTGCCATGGTAACTGAGTCCATCTATCTCGTGGCTTGCTGTCTTCTTTTCTTTCCTTCCACCTTTTCCAGGGAACTGGCTCTTCACATAATGCGTCTGAAGTAGAATAATTTCAGTCTAGTCATTTATGACTTGAATGAGAACTTTGGGTTGATTTGTTCAATGATCCATTTTTTGTTTTCCTGGTGCCCACAGTATTCTCAGGAGTCTTCTCAAACAAAATTCAAAAGCATCAATACTCTGTGTCCTGCTTCTTCAATATCCATCTTTTGTTCCCGTAGAGTGATATATTGCCTGCCTCTGTGTTTACTAGACTAATAATTTGTACTAATCTACAGCAGCTTCCAAGAAATGTGCAATCGCACATAAAAGGTAAGTTCACACATTGTGTTAAGCAATTGACTGCCCTAAAAACACCCTAATCCATAAGCCATGGTTTACAAATCACCATTGTTCTGATCACTCAACATGCAAGCAAAACAAAATAGCAAAACCAAACAAATCACATCATCTCAAAGTCTGGGATGTGAACCAAGCCAAAGCAGGCTTTAAATAGCCAGGTAACATTCCTCAAGGTGTAAAAGTCATTTTTCCTGTTTTAATTCATTTCAGCTTAGACGCTGTGTAAAATTTAACTACTACTGGAAAAGCTTTGTATCATTGTGTGGGATATAAGATGACTCAGATAGAAGAACTGGTAGTTTCAAGTAACTGAAAGTTAACAGCAGCAGATAAAGCATTATTGTCTTATCACAGAATCCTTCTGTCCTGGGGAGCACAGCTGCAATGAACATAAATGCTCTCTTTTTTCTCCACATTTATTTATTTTATAATTGCAGGCCTAAAAAAGCTTGGTCACGTGTCACTTGCTCTCTGATGGCATTCACTGAACTCCAGAAGCGGAATTCTAACTTCCATTTAAAAAAAATAAAAATCAAATATTCCTCCTACAGAGGAGATTTAAGTAAACCTGAGTATCACCAAAGGAAATCAACATCATAAATCATGTCTTAAATGTCCACAAGTCTTAAAGCTGCCAAAGTTGGACACCCTTACACTAAAATTTTCAGGTAGTCCTCAACTTACAACCATTTGTTTAGCTATAATTTGACATTACGACACTGAAAAAAAGCGACTTACTATTGTTTTTCACACTTACGAACGTTGCAGCATCCCCATGATCACGTGATAAAAATTCAGATGCTTGGCAACAGGTTCACATTTATGATCGCAGCAATGTCCCGGGGTCATGTGACCACCTTTTGCGACCTTCTGACAGACAAAATCAACGGAGGAATCAGATTTACTTAACAGCCATGTCATTAACTTAACCGCTGCAGTGATTCACCTAACAACTGTGGCACGAAAGGGGGAAAATTCACTAAAGTACTGTCTCACTTAGCGACAGAAATTTTGGGTTCAATTGTGGCTGAAAGACGAGGCCTACCTGTATTTTAAAGCCGATCCTTAGATCGGCTACCTGGTAGGTCTTGTAGGAAGACAGAATGCTAGCTCAGGTCAGGATTAGGTAGCACTCAAAAAAGCACTCGGACTTTTTTTCCCATTTGGAAAGAAAAAAAGCTTGCCTAACACTGGTTTTCCTTTACCTCTGGCAAAGGATCTGTGAGTCATGAGAGATGAAGGCGGACGGGAAATTGAAAAAAACATCTTGGCATCTGCTGGAGCATGTAGGAGAGATAGAATCCATGGTTTTGCAGGTTCTGGCAATTCTTGAATGACAACTGATTTTAGGAGCAGCTGCTTCTGGAACTCTATACGTCTCTCTTTGCGATAAAAGGCTGATAGAAGGAAATCCCCACTTTTACCTATCTTTTATCTGCACCTGGAGCTTCTGGTGAGGTGATCAAAAAATCCTCCTTTTGCTTTGGAATCAACTGCATCACCTTCTTTGTTCTTGTGAAACTTTTAAAGTTCTTCACACATGCACAGACTTTTTCATACATGAACGATGGATCTTCTCATCTGGCCGTCTTACCGTGGCTGTACATTTCCGACCATCTCACTGAGGAGGTACAAGAAATATTTCAAAGGGCATTTTTCCATTTTCAGAACTGATTTATATAATGATGGGATATAAATTCATTCCAAACAAGAATAGACTTGCGTATTATTGACTAAAAACACAACCGTAATAATATAAAATTGTAAAGCTCTGTAAAACAACCAGAAATTAACAAAAAAAGTATAATATGTGACACAGAAGGGATAAAAAGTGTTTAATCCTCCATGTTCAATCTGTTAGTCAAAAATGACATTTGAACAGGAAAAGGTATTAGCAAAAAACAGGAAATTATTAATATAGTCAATGTATGATGATCAGACTGAACTAAATTTATAACCTGCTGTAGAAATGATTCAGCTTCTTTTGAATTTTGCATGAAGCAAATGTGGCTACTCTGGATATGAGTCATTCTTTCTTAATAACCTTGATTTGCCACAAGGAAAGACGGAACACGTACACTTTGCTTATTTCGGTTCTTAAGTCCAGCGTGAGGTACAGGATGGCCTTGAGCATTGTACCACCGAAAGGTAAGAACAAGCAAGCACAACTAGTACTGATTACTCTGTCCCTAATGAAACAGCCTATTTATATCCAGTGAATTCATACCACAAGGAATTAAATGGGGAATATCTCTCCCTTTGTAAATTCTACTTGAGAGAGATCATAGTGTTCTCCAACTGTTTACAACTTGGTGTCCTCTTGATGTGTTACGATTACAACTCCTGGAATTTCTCAAGGAAGAGTTAATAAACACACTGTCCACCCACAGCCTTTTCAGGAAAGGGCAATAGGGTCCCCATCCAAAGGATGGTTTATTGTTTGAAAGAATCATATACAATAATGCTTCTCATTCAAGGCAGCAGAGCTAGTTAAAAATATAATCCTAAGAGCTATTTTGATGTTTTAGATTTCCATCCACACTCTTCAAAAGTCTGGTAGAATCTTGTCTAACTAACAAATTTTATTAAAAGGTAGAACTTTCTGTGAGCTGCAGCTCACTTCATCAGATGCATGGTTTTTCTAACTTTTGACTTACCACAGACTAACACAGCTCTCTTACAACTCCCTTATTTACTAGGCCCTCATCACCAATAGATGGAAACAATGGAGGAAAAAAGGGGAAAATCATGTGCATTGTTCTGTTCATCAACATATTATGTTTATACACAAGGAATTGGATGGAGTCACAAGTGAGGACTGTTTAGGCTATTGCTATGAAAATACTATACAATCTAGAAGTGGCTCTAAGAAATCCAAGGAACTTTTAAAAATTCAGAAAGAGATGTGCAATCATTTATTTACAAAAGGAGAGACTTTGTCTTCAAATTATAGCATGTATGTAGGGATCAAATTTATTTCCCTTCCCCATCTCTGGATTTTAAAGTTTATTTATGGGGTGGACTCATCTGTATGAAAATGGGAGGCAGAGAAGGATAGTTAGGCAGAGTGGAAGCTGTAACATGAAATCCTACAAATTGCAAAGGGAAAGGCCACGTGGGGAGAGGTATGAGGTCTTTTTAAAATTCTACTTAGCCCTCAGCAAAGTCAGAGAAACTGTAAAAGGGCAAAGATTTAATGGGTAAGAGATAGGCAGTAAATAATAAAAGAAAACAAATTTAGTGTCCTCCATTTCCTGAAAATGCTTAATGATCTACTCCAGTAAGTACAGATTGCTCTTCCCATCTCCCTTGTTTGAGGAGCACCTTGCCTGAGTCCTGCCGATTACAGTAATTGTATTTAGTAAAACAAAATTATCATTTCTTGTCCTCTTCATGTAATATCGCTTTGGCTATTTTGAAACATCAACAATAATTATTTATGATTTTGTAACCCAGAGATGGGCTGTAGTTCTTGCCATTGTGATCTGAAGAGATGGGCCTGCACCCAGTCTCTGTATTGGTTGCAAGTCCTCTGGTGCCCTCCCAATGTTTTGGACTATAACAATCAAGAGGAAGCTGCAAGAGGAAGGAACAGCTGTCCTTCCTACTTGACATAAAGCAAAAACTGGGAAACCAGGGCCTAGCGGGTAATTAAGGGAGCAGTATGTGAATGTTCTGTTGGACATAAGCCCACACTGGCTGAGCAAAGAAAAATGCACCGCAGTTAGTGAATTTAGGGAAGTGTGGTAATGAAATGCATTGCTCAACATGATGTGCTGTAACACAAGCTGAAGTGCTGGAGGAAGTGCGATCTTTTGCAAGGGGAAAAGCATTCATCATTAGTCCCTGTTCATGCTTGGACAGAAGCGTGAAAACATGGAACTGAGTCAGGGGGTAAAGAGTTGGCCAACTTACTAGCAACAAAATGCTTTCATTCCTATTAAAGAGTCTTAGAAACTTTTTATAGTTTCATTTAGAATTGATTTGAGGCAGACTTGAGAAGGTAATCAGACTAATTATAGGGGGAAAGAATGGTTAGGTTCAATGTTAATGTCAATGTGAATTTTGATAGTAAAATCTACTCTTGGCAAAATAATGTGCTATCTACACTATGCTATCCGTGGTTCTTGAATATTAACTGGAAAGCTATCTATTATTGTTTTGCTTTTCCTTTTAATTTGAGCTTTCCTGCAAGGCCTATTTAGCAAAGATGCTATTGTGATAAAATGTTTGATTCATTTAACCAAACTACCGTGAGTTTTCTGCCCATAAATAATTTAGACATTCCCTTTGGATGGAAAACTTCCTATTAGAAAGAACAGTTCAATAATGGAACCAGTAACAAGGGGACATGATGCATCCATCTCCACTATATCCAAGCAGACACTAGACCACTGTTTCTCAGTTTTGACAACTTTGAGATATGTTAACTTCAACTTGTAGAGTTCTCCAGTCAGATATGTGGACTTCTATGCTGGCTGGGGAATTCTAGGAGTTGAAGTCCATGTATCTTAAAGTTGCCAAGGTTGAGAAACACTGCACTTAAGACAATAAGGTGCTAGGGTAATTTAATTTGAATTCTTGCATTGAAAAGAGCTGGGACACACTGACCTAAGATACTTTTTCTAGCTCTATGGCTATGATTCTAAGGTAACTACATACTTCAATATATTCCTCAGGAATTGATAGGAATTTAATAGTAGCCCATATTTGGTATACCAGTGGTACATAATTAGTTTGGTTTAACAACACCCTCACTCCAACCTTTTTCAATGCAGATGAAACTGCACCTTCTCCTAATACATCTTTCGAACCAGTCATAATGTACATGGTAATATCATTCCCTGGTAATATTACTCTTCAAAGGGCTACCTGACCATTTTATTTCTATCAAAACCAAATAGAATAGAACTGGGTTCCAACAGAAGGTATGGAAACAAATCTTCAAAAATAAGCACTTATTGAAGAAAATGAAGTATTGATAATACTTGTTGTTTTAGCTGCATTATGGTGCTATTTATTTAACACTTGTATGCTGCATTCATACATTTTGTTAAGTCATAATGTAGCAGTCTGATGTGTACAGCCACAAAGTTGGGATTGCAAAATTCGAATGATTAGATGGCAGGAGAATTAAGGTTTTCTGAATCTTTTTGCTGCCATCTCTTGGTTGTCTGGACTTTTGAATCTCAGATCTGGTAGTCCAAATACTGTATTGTATGTATCCAGGCAGTGCAGAGGTTACAATTAATGTACTGGGTTAACCCAGCCATTTATGGTTTATTCAAGAAATAATAATTAAACAAATACCGCCTTTAAGTGGTAGCTCAATTCATTCTTTTCCACTCTGTTCATTCTATTCTATGTATTATTCTTGAAGGGGCACGATGGCTCAGCAGTTAAAGCTGGGCTTGTTGGTTGGAAAGCTGACAGCCTGGTTCTCGACCCAAGTGCCATATGACAGGGTGAGCTCCCGTTACTTGCCCTGGCTCCTGCTAACATAGCAATTTGAAAGCATGTAAATGCAAGCAGATAAACAGGCACCACTTCGGTGGGAAGGTAACAGCCGTCCCCTTGCACTTCAGCGTATAGTCATGCTGACCACATGACTTTGGACAACGCTAACTCACTCCAGCTAAGAAACAGAGATGAACACTGCCCATTAGAGATGGAAACGACTGGACAGGGAGAACTTTTACCTTTATTATTCTTGAGTGATGTTCCCCTCTGGCATCTTGGCATGCATTGAGGTTCATTCTCATCTATCTGTCCTTTTCTGATGCTGCCGAGGGTATGAAGAAGCCTTTTGCCATTCCTACTCCTCTCGCCTGGTATTCCAAGACAGATGTGGGTTCCAGATGCCACTCTAAGTGTCAAGGTTGCAAGCTTTTAGCCATTCCGCAGCTATTCGGGATAAAGTGGTTTCCTTTTCCTTGTGTTTTTAAAAGTCATACTGTAGCTGAACTGTGGCCTGGACTCAGTTTGGAAAGATCAATTGCAGGAATAAAATAAAATCTGAATGAGGGATGTTTTCAGAGTTCTCTCAAGGCATTGTTTGTGCTTTGATACAGGGAAGGATTGACTCGTTTTCATCTTTGGCACTACAGTATCTATATCAAAAAGCAAAGAGCAAAAAAAAAAGTTTAAATGATACAATTTGCATAACTTCCTTGATCTTTATTATTGTCTTATTTCAAAACTGCTCTTAAGTGGGCTCCGTCTCGATGAAAATTGCTCTTTTACCACATTCCCCGAAGCACCAGCCTTTGAAGAACATACTTATCTGAGTTATGTTTAATAAACAGGGTTGATTTGAACAACACTCAGTGATTGTAGCTGCCTATCTTCATATTATCTTTATAGTGAATCTAACTCGTATTTAAACTTTAAAATATATTTTCCTTCCTATTCTCACCTCCTCACTCAAATTCTTAAGTCATGGCCTGATACAAGTTTTTCAATTAGGGCTGCTTTATGCCAAGTCAAAATGTGGCTGTTTGGTGTTGCAATAGAAGTCTAGCTGTTGTGTTTTTAAAGAAAATGTTGACTTTACTTGTTAGCTTTACATTCTCTTTTCCGTTAGGAACTCAAGGTGGCATGCACAATACTGCCTTTCCAACAACAATCCTTTGAGGTAGGTTGGGCTAAGAGAGAAGGACTGGCCCAAAGTCACCCCATGAACATCTATGGATTAAGGTGCACATGAAAGTGGGACTACCTGGTTCTACTCTAAGCTTCAGCTATTACACCACATTTGCTTAAAAGGTACTATGTAATTCCACACGTTGTAGTTTACAGATAGGTCTCATTGGGCAACTGCTTCATGTAGCAACCGTCCACAGTTACAACGGTGATTGATATCACTTTGACGATGTAACTTTGTGGCCAATCTTTTGTATTTATGACCTTCATAGGTCTGTAAAGCAAAGGAAAGCTGAAGTAAGATAAGAAATCATGATGTTTCCCTTAGACACTTTGCTTAACGACAGAGTTGTCACTTCTAATTATGGTTGCTAAACAAGGACTGCCTTGTTCAGTTAACCAGAGTTAGAGAAACCATGACTTAATGTCATATGTAATATAAACTCTCACTAAGGATGTGAATTGACATAAGGATTATTTTTTTTTTACCTAACAGAGGCTATTTCAGCTGATGTAAGGGTATTTTTGTGTGAAAGGAGGAAATTAGAAAGCAGCTCAGCAAAAAATGTAGAAAACTTCAGTCTTGTGCTAATTAATACCAATAACCATCCCAAGCATCAGCATTTAATTTGGCAGAAGTTAATCATTAAGCACAATGCACTTCAAGAACACATGAGTCATTCCCTTTATAATGTTGAACGTTATGAAATCCAGCATAGCTGAAGTGTTAAATCAAACTCCACTCCTTAAACATGCATTACAGAGTGGGAAAGGAGGTAAAGGCTAGCAGAAAGTGGCAGAAAGTGAGAGGGATCAGATCTCAAAGAAAGTAGACTTAGTTAAAAAGAAGTATGATGCCCAACGCGTTTCAAATACTTTTCTTCATCAGGAATCCCAGCAAAAATACAAGTATTTGTATTATTAAATCTCCAACGCAGGCAGTCCTCGGCCACAATCGAGCCCAACCTTTATTTTGCTAAGTGAAAAATTTGTTAAGTGAATTTTCCCCATTTCACGACCTCTCTTGCCACAGTTGTTAAGTGGTTTCGCCAATGGCTTGGCTTGTCAGAAGCTCCCAAAAGGGGATCGCATGACCCTGGGACACTGCAATTGTCATAAATATGAATCAGTCGCCAAGCATCTGAATTTTGATCACGTGACCATGGGGATGCTGCAAAGATCGTAAGGGTGAAGAAACGGTCATAAGTCACTTTTTTTTCAGTGCTGTTGTAATTTCGAATGGACACTAACTGTTGTAAGTCGAGGACTACCTGTACATTATGAAGGGACTTTTTTTTGCAGCTGAGACAGAAGCAAAATGAGCATTTTCCCTCTCCAGCTGATGTGCTTTGAACACGTAAGGGTTCAATGGGATCTAGGGAGTACCAGGAATAGAGAGCTGGAGGGAGTAAGCTGGAATGGCTTATTGGCTTCACTTTCTTTTGGCTCCTTTGCCAGCTTTGGCCTTCAGTTGCTAATACGATTCTGAATAAATGCTCTCAGGGCTGAAAGAAGTAGGTTGGTAACTGGAGTACAAACAGCAGAATCTGGAGAGGAAATGAAGAAGTGAACCTCTAAGTGTGATTATGTCTTAATACAACACCCTTGTATTCCTGGAATACAATGGATTTTTTTTTGCCCCTAGCTTGCAGAGGGATAAGAGCTCACAAATGTATTTAGTTCTGAGGCTTCTTCTCCTCTTCCTTGCAAACAACACGATTCCGTATGGAAAAACATGTTGCAGGAACACTTTAACTACCTACAGATGTCTGTTCAAATTCTGCTTAGAAATATAAACAGGCAGACCAACGGGAAACTCAGAGCTATAAATTTGGCAGGCAATTGCTGATGGGACCAAACCAAATCTGAGCAGAGAGATCATTCAGTTTCCCCCTCCCCTGAGTTAAGGAATGGGAGAAGTGCATCATTGGAAATGGCCTGCAGCCAGATCATATGATCCCTATTCACTTCTATGTGATTAATAAATGAACAATGACTCCCAAGCAGACAGCCCTTGCATAGATAATTCCTGCCCTTCTCATGGGAAAACAGATTGCATGCAAAGTGTTGCCATGCCATAGTGAAAACTGTGCATCCATCGCTAGGGTGAGATTATCACAATCTAATAAAACTGTAAGAGGCTGTAAGGAACTCAAGTCCAACACTTTATTTCGGTACCAAGTGTCAAAAGCTGAGCCCACTAATCTCTCCCATCCCGGTGGAAGTTTGTGGGTACTAATAAAGATAAGAAATCCACTGGAGGCTTTTTTCAAAATGTCTTTGGCTCACCTTGCAAATAACTCAGGGAAGATGGTCCATCTGATCTACATTCACATGGAAGGCAATTGAAAAACAGAAGCTTTGCCATAGGCATCCTGGGGTTTCCAAAGAAGAACTAGAAGCAGTGGTTTATCTCATTTAAGTTTCAGTTTAACAAGCTGTGAAAAGAAGGTACAGATCTGGATGTTTTCTTTAAAAGTGGGTTAAGGTGAAGAAAAGCCTGTCACTTCAGTTACCAAGAAAAAATAAAAGTAGGTACATATATACACCCCTTTCTGTATACAGGTAGTCCTCAACTTAGGACTACAAAATTTATGTTGCTAGGTGAGAAATTTGTTAAGTGAGTTCTGTCCCCTTTTACAAATTTTCTTGCCACATTTGTTAAGTAAATCACTGCAGTTGTTAAATTAGTTAACACGGTTATTAAGTGAATCTGGTTTCCCTGTTGACTTCGCTTGTCAGAAGGCTGAAAACGATGATCACGTGACCCCGGGACACTGCAACCATCATAAATGCAACTCAGTTGTCAAGCATCCGAATCTAAATCACATGACCAAGGGATGCTGCAACGATCATAAATCACTTTTTTCAGTGCCGGTGTAATTTGAATGGTCACTAAGCGAACTGTTGTAAGTCAAGGACTACCTGTATACCTTCAACATCACTTTGGATGTACCTATCCTTGTGCGTAATGTCATGAAACATCAAGCCATCTATTTTTTCTTTGACTGTACGTTACACTTGCAAGCACTCCACCTTTAATTCACAGTCCAACTCCACTGTAAGACCACACGGAACAGACTTGGAGTCTCCTTGTTTCCTTTCACCTGAACTTCCTCTGAGATAACCTCAGTGGTGGGCTGACGCCAGTTCGGACTGGCTCTCCCGTACCGGTAGTTACAACCACCAGTTGGGCCCGCTCACCCGCCCAGGCGCTATCCCGTCCTATATATCTCATGTTTTCGCTCATGTGCCCCGCCCTCGCAGCCCAGCTGCTTTCTGCACCTCGCCCGATCTACTCACCCTCGCTGCCACGTGCAGGAAATTCCCATGGTTTTGCAGCTGTGCAAAAGCGAAGGGGCCATGAGCGCGCTCACATCTTTGGCGAACCAGTTGTTAAAGTATGTGCAGCCCACCTCTGGATCAACTGTGCTCCTGCTCATCTCCATAAAATAGTCTGTTCTACTGCAAATGTGGAACGACTAATTTAAATTTTCAACTTACAGTATTTGTAACTTTATCCTTTTTAATCTTTGGCTGAGAAAAAAAAAGGTACAAGTTGGATTGCTTAATTTGTGTAAAGGCACAGGAAGGGTTCTACTTGGTTACAATTTACAGTGCATTTGTTTTGCTAAGTAATCTATTTTTGTGCGCCCGTAATTTATTTCTGTGTGCCATTTATTAATTTGCAATCTAGGGGTTTCCCAAGTTTTATATAAAAAAGGCTGGGGATGACTTTTTCCTCAATGCCCCATTTTTGTAAATTAGATTTTGGTTACTTTATGCACACAAAATAGCACACAAGCTTTTGCATCTGTGCAATCTATGCTTTTTAAAGTCTTAAATCATCTGATTGGAAGTACTCTGAGCTGAGGCTTGACTGTAAATTGTAAATCTGTCAGCAATTCAGAAGTAGCTAACATTACTAGCTTAGTCCTCGTACAACAGAAAACGCAGCTCATTTGATTTTACTTTAGAATGAGGGATGTTGCAGCCAGATCACCCTTATAGCCATTCCTTTTTGGCCTTCTGGTTAAGATCAAGTGTACATGCGTTTCTCCTAGCCGCTTTGTAGTAGGAAATCCTGGTTTATAAACTGCACAGCGGTGTTAAATATTGGTACTAAGACAGAGGTGCATAAACTGTTGAATAGCGTGACTGGGGCTGCATTACAAAAGGTAGGGCCGCCAGATCAGGGTTGCAAAAATCCCGATGATGCTAGATGGCAGCAAAGAAATACAGAAATCTCACTACCACCATTTAGTGGATGACACTTGGAGCCTGGGAATGATAGCTCTAAGGAAAAACTGAATGGCTATTGAAAGGAGGCTTAAAGTTGTTTCATTTCTTCTTAGCTGCCTTGATCTTGCAAATATGTTGCTTTTCCAGTTTTCAAGAAAAGAATCGTCGAGCATTTCCTAACCAACCATCTCCTCCAAAAATTTCCTAGCCTTGACCAGCTGTCTGCAATGAATATTTAATCCTTTCGTTCCCCACTATCCTGTCAGAGCTGAAAAAGAAAGCCCAGTTGCCTCCTGAAAAAGCATCTTTGGGACAACCATGACTTGGATGACTGAGCATCTCTACCGCCTTTTAGCCAGTATGGCTACAACGGCATTCATTATATAGCCCACCATGATGGCTAATTTGGGAGCGCAGAAGTCTTCTCCAGCAGCCATTCTATAAGGGCATCCATAACATGTTTCTAAAATTGCATACATGCCCATTGGCCATTATAAGACCATCTGCTTTACAGATGGTCATCTTGAATCTTCTGTTCCAGAGATCAAGTTCGACTTCCTACATTGATATAATGGCTTGCTGGTTCTAGCTGCTACCAACTATATTCAAGGGGTGTACTCTTACCCAGCATACCCTTTCCTATGCCTCACTATCCCCACTGTATGTATGTATGTATGTATGTATGTATGTATGTATGTATGTATGTATGTATGTATGTATGTATATTTATTTTACCACCCATCTCCCCTGTAAGGTGACTCTGGGTGGTTTGAGATAGGGCTGTAACAGGCTATCTACCTCACTGGGGGGAAAAGCACACACCTCCTCTTCAATAGTACCTGCACCTATAGCAGTGAGTCATGTGGCCAAGGAAATCACACTACAACATCCTGGTTATATTATTATCCAGCCTCAGTTTGAAAACCTCCTATGAAGAGGAAAAGAACAAGGCCTTGCCTCCCACTGCATTGGAAAATGCAAAGGTTTCCTCTGAGGATCCAAGAAAAGAATAATGTGCACATTGTAACAGGAGTGGGTATATAGAAAGCAAGGGAGGAAATGTCGTAATACTGAGTAAAGACTTACTTAAAGTGATTGATTATATGCCATCAAGTCATTCTCGACTCCTAGCAACCACATAAGATACAGTTTCTCTAGGATGATCTATCCCTAACTTGTTCTTGCCAAGTCTCCCAATGGCGCACTCATTGCCCCTGTAACTGAGTCTGCCAATATTGCTGCTGGCCATACATATTATTTTGTATCATGTGGGATTTGCAACAACATTATTTTCGTCTGTGATCACATTGCTCCGTAACATGAGATTTTTAATTCTGACATAGTGGATTGTTCAAACCCAGCCAATTGCACCTTACTTAATAAACCACGGTTGAACAAGCTACGACTTTGCATAATACAGTAGGTGCTTGATTATGGCATGGCTTCAAGAGTTTTTCTATTGAGGGTTCAGCAGCTGGCCAGCTGTGATCTCTTCTACAATACACCACTCCATTTTTCTTCCTCCTGGCACAGGATCTCATTTCCCCCCCATTCACAGCCAGCATTTAGTACCTCTCGGTCCCCTTAAAGTGTTTTGCTCTTACTCTTTTCTTCTGTACATGGGACTCACTCAGACTACTGACACTTTTTCTTTCTTTCTGAGAAAACACATTTAAGCACATTAGCCACTCAGGATTCTCCAGTTAGCTATCTTAGCTAAAGTCTTATGGCAGGAGCAATAAAAGAGAGAAATGGCATAATAAAAGGGAAAAAGCTGGTAAGATACTGAGAGGAGTCTGTGAACAGAATGTCCACATTTATCTGCAGATCTTTTGTCCCTGGAGCACGGAGTGGCAACGTGCTAGGCCAATGCCAGCTAACGGATTCATTGAAGTAAATGTATCAAGATTAGGTACTGTGGAGGCTGCAGTGCTAACTTTGCGCTGAATAGCTTAGACAAGAACATGTGCATTTTGAACCTTCCCTACAAACCCTTATTATCCCAGCACATCATTAGCATAGATAAAAATAGCACAAATTAATGCAGGAGTTGAAAAGCTTGTATAAAAGCTCTGAATATGTCTCTTCTCCTTCTCCTCCATCCACATATGCTTGCACAACTTGATGTTCCCTTTCGCAATGCAGGTCAGGTAAAGGCCATGACTCTTGAATGAGAACAGGACAGTTAGGAAAATCAATCTTTTGGGGCTGACATTCAGAAAGGTGGCACTCTTGCCTTGTTTATCGCCTTATGCATGCCATTCTAACAGCTTCTCAGACCAGAAAATCAATACATTAAATACATTCCCAATCAGCATGGCTGGCAACTGTAGGCCACAAATGTAAATTTGCCAATTTCCTTGGGATGGCTGGGGATACACTACAGAGAAGTAATGTGTGAGGGGTTCTTGGTGTTCTCTGAGCTTGCTTGTGTTCCTGAAGACACTGAAGTGCATTTGAGTAATGAAACGTCTGCAAGAAAACAAGCATGCTCAGAGAGCACCAAGGACCCCTCAGTTCTACCCTGAGCTACAAATATTCTCCTTTAGTGGAAGTAATGTATATCCAAAAAATACTTTAATATAAATGGGAAAAATCAGAAATAATAGAAATGGGTTTTAATTATTTTTAGGGCATTAGAAGAGTTTAGGGAGACCACCTACAAATAAAAACTTGACCACATTCAGTATGCTTTGTGGAATTGTGCTCGTGGGAATCTGTGAACACCAGTTGGCATGACATCCTGCCCCTCATGCCCCATACGGTCTTGGCCTGGGACAGTCATGGCCATTTTTGGGGAATCCCAGGACTTGTCACCCCACTACATTCCCAACAGTTTGAGGACAACAGACAGGGGAAAACTGATGCAGCGTATGGGCAATTCTTAAGATTAGAGACCAGGAGTCTGGTAGCACTTTTTCCCACTAACAAGTGTAAGCATGAGCTTTTGTGAACTGCAGCTTTTAAAAAAAATGGTTAGTGGGAAAAGGTGCTACCAGATTCCTATTTATTTATTTATTTTTGCTATTATAGACTAACACAGATCTGTTACTAAAATTGGAAGAGTGTACACCATTTTGAAACAACTGGCAACATACAACCCAAGCAAATGCTTGCAAAGTCTCAGTAGGGAGGCGAGCTTCCGAGTGCATGTTTAACTTCATTGAGTAAACTTGATCTTTTTTAACACGGCAACCAATCTATCATCTTTAATTCAATTAAACCTATATCATTGCAGGCTTAAACTGAAGCAAGCTAAGGGATATTATTAAACACATCATGAGCTGGAGGCATCAATGCAAGAAACTGTTTACAGCCTAAAATGGTAGTAAGTCTTCTTATTTCCCATCCCTCTCCTGTTCCTCATTTTTTAATGCATACTGTTTTAAAAATAAAGACATTGAGACTGAGACCTATAGACATTTTATGACAAATGTTGTAAACAAAGTCCCTGAGCATCATACCTCAATCCAGTGGCTCCTAATGGTGTTGGACTTATGTTTCCATAATTCTTAGCTAGGACGTTATTTGGGGGAGATGAAAGTCTGTCCAACAGATCTGTAGGTTTCAGAGATCCAAATGAGGGGAGCTCAGGAAACTAGGTGTGAGCAGAAGAAATAGGTATCACCCCCCAAGACCTCCTGAGCAGTTTCTAACATTCCATCTTCAAAGTTCAGATGTCTTGTCTAAGTGAAGAATGGAGGTGCAGTACATCAGCCAATCCAGAACACCAAGATACTGCAGTTTTAGTCTCTACTCATAGCTGGTGATGTAACTCTACTAGGCAGAGCTATTTTTTATCCTGCAAAATTCAACACACACACCCGCCCCCCAAATTCACATTTCAGAAACAGAGCTTAATAACTGGAGAACCTGTTACAGTTTGTCCCAGAAAAGCCTTGGAAGAAGGTCTCCTCAAGATGATCCTTCTTTGGCTGTGAGATGAAGAGGAAGTGGAGACACTAAAATGTAAGTCCCCAGAGCCCTCTAAGAGTACTTTGCAGCTTAGCACTGGTTTGGCTGATTCATCACAATAAGGCCATTTTGGGTAGCATTTCCATGGTAACCTATAGCATGCACTGTAGTTCAGGCAAGGTGAAATAATTGCCTACCAAAGCTTCATACCTTGAATTCAACAAATTATTCCCAAACTATTCCAAAAATCTATTTTTAGCAAAGGGAAAAGGAAGGATATTTTTTCCTTTGTCTTTGCATCAAACTCTTTGCAGAGAGAAGAGCTCTGAGGTTCCAGCCTTCTAAAATCCTTTTGATTTGTAAACTAGACTGAGGGAACTCCCATCATTAGCTAACATTAGAGATTATACTCTTGTTAGCACAGAAATGGGGACTTTCACCATTAAAACATCACCAAACTACATTTCCTAGTCTCTCGCTCTCTCACTACTGGCCATGTTGAAAGGAGCTGCTGGAAGATGTAGATCAGCAACATCATTAATCAATAACATTAATGAAAGTAGCGGAATTTCCCATAAAGAGAACCTGGATTGAATGTTAAACCCTATCCATTCAGGACATGTTTGGCCAGTTTTGCAACATGATTCCGCCTTGGAGCTGTCTCATTATTTTGTCCAGTAGAAGAATATGTACATGACACACATATCAAACAATTTTATGAAGGCTTGAATGAAGTACGAGAACTTGTGCATTTGTGGGTATGTCAGGGGATTCTCTGATGTATAATGCTACAAATGAAGAACTATTCATATTCATTTCCTTCAATCATTCCAAGGTATCGGCTTCCCAAAAACAATATGCAAAGAAAAATGAATGTACCACAACTGCTAAATTCTGAAAAAGGAAGGTGGTTTAAAATGCAGTTTAGAAAGGTAATCGCATCTTTAGAGAGGAAAAAAAACTGGAAGAAATGATTTTTAAAATTGCAGCATAGCCTCCCTTCAGAGACCCAGCAAAGTTGTAGGCCAGGGGTCCCCAAGCCCTGGATCCCAGCCAAGTACCAGGCTGTGAGCCAAGCCATGAAAGTGGCAAGTGAGAGTGCACGTACCGTTGCACTTGCACGAACAATGGGCGAATGTGCATGCACTTGTCAAATGGAGCTGCATGCATGCCTGCCTCTTGCACAGAACCATCCCCTCTCCCCCCCCCCTTCTCCCACCAGTCCACAAAGCTGGAAAGGTGGTAGCTACTGAACATACATATTCATATGGCTGGCTTTTTTGGGGGGGGGGGGGGAAAGGCTCTCTTAGATTTAAGAAAGGTATCTTTTCAGAAGTCTTAAAAATATTTCCCCCTCATTATGCTGGTACTTCATTTTTAACCTGCTTGGGATCCTTTTTACCCATCTTCTGAGACCATTCCAAGAGAGAGGGGTAATGTTAATATTACAACATGCCACCATATTCACTCAGAAGCCAAACCATGCGGTAAAGTATAGGTGTGTGTGTGTTGTGTGTATCAAAAAGTCAAGATGGTGGCTGGGTGGGGTTTTTTTTGGACATGCCTTCCCCAGTGATGCCTCTGTAAGTGCTACTGGCCATTGTCAATAGCTGCCGTCATTTCCATTCCCTTGCATCACCAATGGAGCATAAAGCTTGCCTGTTTTCTCGAGCATTCCCAGCTCATCACTCCACTGCCTTCCTCTGCGCCTGATGTGTGGCACATCAGACACGTTGATATAATTAGACAAAAGATTAAGGCCCTTTCAGAAGAGCAGGAGTATCTTCTTCACAATTGCTGCCTGACAGGTAACTGACATATAACACCTTCACACCTGTGACCTGTAGGTGGGAATACTGACAAGTGGCTAAACCTGTTTTTCTATGAACCCACCTACACACACCAAGTAAGGAGAAGGGATTGCTGGTTGTTCCTCCTGCCGGCAGGAGATGTTTGACAAGAGGCAAAAAGAGGTTAGGGGATTTACCAGTAGGTACCACAGCAGAGTAAGGACTGGTGATGAAGGCAGCCTTTATGCTCACATACAATACTTTTTTTGCTGGCTCCCCTGACTGCAGGAGAGCACTCTGGCATGACCACCTGTAAGCCATAACATGACTGGTTTGGTTTTGGCTTAGCATACATTACTCTGCAATCCTAGTCATTGTCATTTGTAAACCATGGGGTACAACTGCTAGCCCTTCTGGGTAGAACAGACTAATGCCCTAAAGATCAGGAGTACTTTTATTGTAACAGCTAGAGTAATAGCATCTTGCAAGTCTGAATGTGCTTTCCCCTCCCTCCCTTTATCTTCATATGAACTAGGGAGGGGGCTAGTCTGAGATGCTTACTCAAGTTACTTTCTTGCCCTGGGCTCAGGCCCTTTTAATCTGACTGTTGCCTTGGTAGCAGCTCTTCTTCCTGTCCTTCAAGCCCTCTGCCCTCTACAATAATTTAGCATGCTATGCAAATTCAACCAATGTTATTGAAAAAAGCAAATCATGGCTTGATGTAATGTTTGAACTCAATCACACAGTATGATTGTGTGTGTACACATATACCATAGAAAATGACTTGTGAGGGTCAAAAGAGTCAACTTACTATCTCCCCGTTTCTAGCATGGTGCCTTATCCACTTCATCAAACTAGCTCTCATTGGTAGAAATAACAATTGATTATATAATCGGCATGCGGTATATGGCAATTTACAATGGGAATACCCTATTTTTAATATATTCTTTTAAACTGTCTATATAACTTACTAATATTTCTTTTATCCAAAAAGTTATAGAAAATGAAGTTCTTGAGACATAGGTCAGTGGAAACCTTCTGCAATTACAGTATAATTTTGGAAGGTACAGACTGATTTGTATTTGTAAAGTGAATTAGAAAGCTTTTCCTTATCAGGCATAAAAGGTCAACTCGTTGTAAATTCTAATTCTATTCGCAGTCCAGGCAGAAAGATACCAACATTTATAACTTTTTAGAGCTACATTGGTTGAATGATAATGTGCCACTCAGTCAAGCCACATGTAGTTTCCTAGGGAAATGAAGGATTTATATTTTTGTTTTTCTGCTTGGACTCCTTTTAAAGCACTTTCATAAGGGTAATGTAAAACATTTAAGCTAATTATGGGCATAGATTCATGTCCATGTATATTTTTCTAATGAATTTTTTTTGCAAAAATATGAGAAGGTAACTTAACATTTACACAAAGTGAAATTCCATGATTAGCAAATTTAAACAGATTTGCACTGATCTGTTTTTTTTTTTAAAAAGAATGTTGCTTCTGCTGAGTATAGCAAGATAACAAGAATTTGTTTTACATACAGGTATGTAACTACAGAATTACCAGTATAAATACTTCTGTTTGTAGGAGTGGGTGACATATAAATTTACAAAACCAGATTGGTAAATAGAGAGGTTGAGGTGACTAAGTTGCACCATAAGAATTAAGTCTCTCTGTGATTCTGGCCAACTTTCTAAACATTTTCCATGTGCTTAAAAGCCTATGTATAAATTAATGGAATGAAGTCATGCTTTACAAAAACTATCCAAGTTTCTTGCGTTGTTGATTTCGCATATCTGTGCATGTTTATCTTAGCACTTTAAATACTGTCCTCCCTGTACTATTTGCATAAATCACATTTGAACATTTTGCAATATTTATGTATTTCGAGGAACATGCAAACTTGGAAGGTTATCTGAGCAAGACAAAAATAGTTTACATTGTACATGAGTTTCTGCTTCAGTTCTCGAGTAAATGTTATTTTTAAGTGAATGCCCAGACAGAAACTTTCTAGAGCTGTATTTACAGAATGCTCTAACCCATGATTAACTGAACCATAGTTAATTAGATTAACTGAACTGCCTATGTTCACACAACTAACTGAATTATAAACTGATTACAGGGACACTTTTTGCACGCAACCAAGCCACATTCTATCCTGCTGACTTTGCCCATATAATCAGCCTAGTGTATTGGAGTGAACTCATCTTAAGCTACAAATCTCAGGAGCCAAGACGTTTTAAAACAAGCGACTTTAGAAACCTTTAGACTGGGGTCATCCATCACAGAGCGACTGGCTATATTTGTACAACATGGTAATCCAGGGTTTTCTCCATTTATGAATTCACTTTACAGGGTGGCTCATGTAACGTAATCCAATTTTGCCATCTGAGTTTTTATGATGTACTAAGCCACAGTGTAGCAGAACATATTTTAGCTTAGTGTGTTGAGGAACTCAGCTAGAATACAGTTTATTTGGGCCCTGGGTTTTAATGAACCGCATGTACATTGACTTTGTAATTTGTACACAGTGGAGTATAATTAAACTCTGCCATGGTTTCTTCAATAAATCATGTTTCAAGAAACTATGCTCAGTGTATAATATGTAAATCTAGTTTTCGTGGGCTGAAGTACCTGTTCAAGGCTAAAAAAAGACTTAGATTCTTTCTTGTGGGTTCAAAATAAAATGGCAAATCTGTTGCATAGGTATTTGATAACTGACTATATTGAGCTATAATATAGCAATAGCAATAGCACTTAGACTTATATACTGTTTCACAGTGCTTTACAGCCCTCTCTAAGCGGTTTACAGAGTCAGCATATTGCCCCCAATAATCTGGGCCCTCAATTTACAGACCTCGGAAGGATGGAAGGCTGAGTCAACCTGGAGCCGGTTAGAATTGAACTCCTGAAGCGAGCAGTGAGTTAGCCCTGCACTACTGCATTCTGACCATTGCACCATTGCACCACTTATTTAATGATAACCCACCCATTCCTAGTTGATTCAACAATCATGGTTATGGAAATTATAGCTTAATATATGATCTCAGTTATAATATTCCCCCTTAACTACCATTCAGGAAGCAGTCCAAATGTGTATGATAACCCGGGGATGTCTCCTCAGAAGTCTTGAGTTTGATGAAGCTTATTTCCAGGCAGATGTATTGTAAGATGCAACCTTTTATGTAAACAAGAAGCTCTACCTCATGTGACACACTTAATAGATTTTTCCCCCTGTTCAATCCTGTTCAATTCTCAGAGACTGCTGAGACAAGTCCCAGCAGTTTTCTTGGCAAGGTTTTTCAAAAGTAGTTTGCCATTGCTTCCTTCCTAGGGTTGAGAAAAAAATTACAGGCCCAAGGTCAACAGCTGGCTTTGTGCCTAAAAAGGGACTAGAACTGATAGTTTCCTATCTCTAGTCTGATGCTTTAACCACAATGTACACCAAACTGGCTCTCAATGAATGAAATACAACAAGCCTTCTAAGATTTTTACAAATTGTAACTCCTTGTAGTAAATAAAATCAATATTCTTTATTGGCTTAATAAGCAATAAATATATAGAATATACCTCTAAAATATGTGGTTAACTCTTCCATAGATCACAAAGAGACATGTTATCCATTTGTCACATATCTAAGTAGAAAAAATACAAATGTTTTGAGGTAGCTCAACTCTCATTACTTTTTCTGGTCCAAATTAGCATTGAAGTTTGCCGAGGCACCAAACATGCAGCAGTTAAAAACGTATATATGTAAGTTTGCTATCGGGGAAATAAATGTAAATTCTAAATATGACCAACACTTTTATTAGGAGTAACCAAAATGTGGCAAATTAGCGTTTATGCAAGATTTCAAATTTTCCAATGTCCCGTACAAGCAACTAACGGAACAGGCAGGAAATAAACCTCTCAAATCAAGTCTGATTTTGCTGCCTCGAGGCTGGCTTTTTAACCGGTCAAAGATATGGAATGTAAACTGAATGAATTAGTCACAAGTTAGTTACGGCAAGAATCAGATTACCCCGGGACAAAGAAGCTGCGACTCCACCTCTCTGTCGGAAACAGGACAGCTACCTCAAATCTTTCTAGCAAGTTTGCAAGTGCCTTTATACCACACCTTTTCCACTCTTTTGCTGCACTTTTGCTTACTTACATTATGTCGCTCATCTAAAAATTGTTATGGAGGCGTTCGAGGAAAGAGAAGGAACGCTTTCATTTCCACCACAATACAATACGTTTAAGAAGAGTACACAAACTTCTGCGCAAGCCAATTGGAGACACGCAAGTCCCATCCATCTCTAACACCCCATTCATTTCTTTCTACGCATCTTCTCTTCCCGCGTTCGGCGGGTTGATACACAAAATTCTAAAAGCCCCGCCCCCCTCTCCAATGAGGTCGCCGTATTTCAGCCCCGCCTATTTGAGCGGCTTATAAAATGCCAAACTCCATGTTGCAAGGCGTTCTGTCAGTCAGGAATTCATCGTGTAAGTCTGAGCTTTTAGAACCAATCAGCACCGGAATCCGTTTGTTATGGGTCGCACAGCTCTGCTCCCATACGCTGCGTGCGTCGTATTTTGCATGTGGCAGTCGTACAGTTGGATGGTTCGCCATAGACATAAAATATTGCAGTTGGTCCACGGAATACTTTATGCCCTTTATCGGGAAGCGAGCCACCCAGTGGCTACATAACCATGCTTTAGTAAAGTGATCCAGTTTTCTCAAGTAGCGCGATCCACTAAATCCCAAACTAATCACAGGACTGGGTAATTTACGCCACCCTAAATTAAAAGCTAATTACTTTGTGGATCCGTGTCGGAAAAAACAAACACAAGTCGTTTGTACATTGGGTTAGAAGATCTGCTCTGCTAAATTCCGGACGACCCCTATAAGGTGGTACAGTTGAAGGGGGAAAATCGAGGCTGAAAAAGCAATGGAAAAGTTTTAGTTCGAGGCCTGGATATTTTGAATCTTACAGGAACTCCTCCCCCAGCGATAAAAATATCAGTAACGTTTCCACTTGGGGGGAGATAAGCAACGGGGGGAGGGGGTAGTTTGATGGGCCAACTGTTTTGTTAGGGGCCTAGAAGGCTTTTTGATCAGTATAATATTAAAGTATGAGAGCCTTATGTTTGTTCACTTTCTGTCTCTTTTTCATCGAGGCAACATAAGGACTTTTCAAAAGGATTAAAAACAAAAAGGTTGGCTCCGACAATTAAACTATGAATCCTAATCGGCAGTTGGGCTCTCCCGAAAACTGCCCTGCCTGAACTCTTAACACGAACATTGAAAAAGCTTTGTCGGCGGCTGGGCATGTTTCTTGAGCGATAATTTTTACTCGGGCAGCGGCCTCTCCCCACCCCCAAAAAGGAGGCAGGACAAGCGGGCTCGTTATTTAAATCCCTCCATTGAACCAAACAGGCTCTAGAGAGAGAGAGAGAGAGAGAGAGAAAGGAAAGGAAAGGCTGCTTCCAAGAGCGCCAAGTCGTATAGCCTGACGCGCAGGAGGGAAACCTCGGGGCTTGACAAACTGGGTTGCAACACTCCGGAGGCCGCTTCTCCTTTAAGCGGGGCCAGCCTGGCTCGCTGGCGCTTTCCCTCCCTCGCAGGGCCCGCCTCCTCAACCACGACACGCCGCTCTGATGGCGAAGCCTCTTTTTAATTGAGACTGTCAGGCTGGATCCACGATGGAGCGGGAGGGGGCACGTAGCGGATATTGGAGCAGCAGCAGCAGCAACTCAGCCGCCTAAATCCGACCAAAGAACGGCAGCTTTTCCAGAGGAGGGCCGGCTGCCAGCGGCGCCTGGCAATCCGTAGCTCCGCAGGATCTTCCTCCCAGAGGAGCCCGGAGGGATTCGCTCTCGCCCGCACCTCCCGCTTCTATCTCTCGGTTGGCAAGTGGAAGGGAAGCAACCTAGCGGCGGGCGAAGCAGCGGAACGCCGAGTCCTTGGAAACGGCCGGAGCGCGACCCTCCAGCCGATCGCCGCTTTGGGTCGCCTTCCCCCGCTCCCCCCTTTTCTTCTTCACTTTCCTTCTGGGTGGGTTTGGGGACGGCGGCGGAACGCTTCTTCCTCCCCCCCTCTCCGAGAGTGATTGGTTTTGGACGCGCGCGTCCCTCTGCGCTCTCCTTCGTCCCCGCTCGCTCCTTCGCTCCTCGTCTCCGTGTTGTGCGATCCTCATGAAAAATCATATCTGGGGCAGCGACCCCCGGGCTCCCATGGCTGCAGCGATGCCGTGGAAGAGCGTGGAGTGGCTGCAGGAGGAGCTGGAATCGAGCGGGGGCAGCTCGCTGCTGCTGCTCGACTGTCGGCCCCACGAGCTCTTCGAGTCCTCGCATATCGAGACCGCCATCAACTTGGCTATCCCGGGCCTGATGCTCCGGCGCCTCAAGAAAGGTAATCTGCCCATCCGCTCCATCATCCCCAACAACGAGGACAAGGAACGCTTCGTCAAGCGCTGCAAGGCAGACACCGTCCTGCTCTACGACGAATCCACGGCTGAGTGGCAGCAGGACGGCGGGGCCCCCACCTCAGTCCTCGGCCTTTTGCTACAAAAACTCCGCGACGACGGCTGCAAGGCGTACTACCTGAAAGGTAAATGAGGAGAGGGTCGCACTTGGACCTCTCAGACCTCCTGACACGGGATTGGCGAGCTTTTTCGACCTTTTATTCGATCAGCCGGGCTGGAGGCTGCGAGTCCCCAGCCGGAGCAAAAATTCCCGCCTAATCGCAAACCCTCCCCCCCCAAAATCTCAATATTTGTTCTTATATCTCCATTTCCCTCTGTCCTATCACGTATTCCCTGTTTTCCCAATCTTAGTTGTTTCGTTGCCCTTTACCGGAGGTTTTTCTCCCGCAGAAAAGATAGAAGGGGAACGTCGGCATTTCAAAACAAAACAAAACAGGCAAGGACTTCGAAAATAGCGCGTGTCTTTCCTTCCTTTGGATTTGGCGAAGCAGGATGTTGCTTTTGCTTTCATCGCCCGTTTGATTAATTGTTGTTTTGCAAAATGGTTGCATGTGCTTGAGTACTTGTACACGCAGGTATTGGCCTCTGGGCCTCTGGTCTTGGTTCATTTCTCTCCTTCCCTCACTTCGGGAGGAGCGGAAAAATGTTTCCCCCTCTGCTAAACTCTCCTGGGAGACATCATTCTCTCCCTCTCCAGAAGGAGAAATTCTGGCGAGATTCTTCCAATAACCATGAATGGGAAAAATCCAGGAAAGCCCACTTCATTCCAACATTCGGTGGTGATTATTTACTCTAGGCTTTACCTTGCTCCTTTCCTCTATCCACTACCTTAGCAACCTTGGTTTTTAAAAGGAGAGGGAGACTAGGTGGCCCCGTGTTGGACTACAGTTCCTATGAGTCACAATGGGCAAGGATTTCAGGAGTGATTATTCAGAAGTTCTGGAGGGCTCTGCCTTGCCTTTCCAGCCATCTACATTTTTCCCTTTCCGCTCCTGTCTTGGTGCCCTTTAGCGGCTCTTCCCTCCACAAATGGGGAGGGAGGAGCTGACAGCAAGGAATAGCTTGTTCTACCCCTTGTCTCACTGCCAGCCTAACTTTATGCAATGGTCCCATTTGCTCCACTATACTGTTTTTGCGATATGCAGTTAAGAGAAGTGGCCTGTAATAACCTAGAGAGAGGAGGCATTATTCACTGCAGGCAGTTTGCCATTCTGCTTTTTAATTGAACTTTGTTCTGCAGATTAATCTCTTGTGTCTTGCGCCCTGCTTCCTCTTCTGTGCCTTTGAAGGCCCCAACTTGGTAGATCAGCCTTTGCCTTTGAACAACTTGCTTGAGCTAGATGTAGATGACGTATCTGGCCTTGCCGCATTGCATTGGGCTCTGCCTCCCATTCCTCCCTGAAGTTCATTTTGAATGAAGACCTTAATTCATTAAACTCCCCATTCAGCTTTCCTAAAACACTCTCCTCCCCTGGAAGCGTTGTGATACAGTTACTCTGAGTGAGTGCCAAGGTAAGGATAATTGCCTTTTCCCAGGACACACACCAGCATGATCACTTGGTGGCAGGATTGAGGCAGAAATAGAAAGTGATACTGAGCCAAAATTGTCCCTCTCTCTCTACTGTTTAAGTAAAATTAAAATTACAGATTTCCAAACAGCTCAAGGAAAAGGAAGTACTAAATAGTGTAGAAGGAAGAAATTGTTCTTAGTATGGGAGATCTCTTCATGTATGTATGTATGTATGTATGTATGTATGTATGTATGTATGTATGTATGTATGTATGTATGTATTTGCAAGCAGTTCAGTGAAAGCTTTCCTGTGCATTGCCCCAATTTTCCTCTTTCAGTATCTTTCTTGATACATGTAAGGTATGTTTTAAAAATTATTTAGCCGAAGTGCTGTACTAATACCACTATCTTTCCTCTTGACAATCCCAGTTTTTTTAAACTAGTTTTTTTAACAGGAAATATTGAGGAGTTGAGCTAATAATTTTCTCTTTTCCTTTCCTCTTCTGATTTAGAAGAGAGCCTGAATGGGAAATGTTTCTAATTAAAATTCCAAAATGGCTGTTTCATATTGTCTTTCTTTTTCAGGAGGGGGAAAAAGAAACCTGATTCTCCCCTTCCTGTTTATGAATACAGCTGAACTCTGTTTGGTGACTTTATTCCAACTGTGCCAGGCCATTTAAATATCTCTAGGTCTTTTATAATGGTACTGATTTGTAAAGTGTTGCTTGGATGCTTATTAAAGATTCAGGAGAGAATTTCAGGTTTCATGTACATAAGTAGAACACTGAATGCAGATAAACATTCTTTGTGCACATTTCTATATATGTAGCTCTTTTTTGACTGTGATCATAACTATACAGTTAATTATTTAGCTGATTGCAGGGAATATTCACATATTGCAATTTTGTTAACAAATGAAGTTTCCATTCCTGTCTCAAATTCTCCTTCAGATACAGAGTGGCTTCTGTATACCTGCTATTATTTTTAATGTATTACTTGCCCATTTAAAGCTAAGCCAATTCCCTCTAATCTGTCTTTTTAAACATCCTTGATAGGTAAACTGGAAACCTTATTCTCAGGTTTGTCACCTTTTTCTGTACTAGGTAATTTATCACGTGAAGCATCTTATTATAACTGAATAGTCTTGAAAAAGCCACAGCTGCTGAATTTCTGCCTCCTACAGAGTTCTAAGAATATAGGAAAATTGAACAACTTTTGATTCCAAAATAGGAATTCTTAATTTTACTACTTTTTCTTTTAAATCAAAAAGTAAGAGTGTGACTATGTGCTTCCTTAGCTTGCTTGTCCACTTTTTCTTAAAGAATGCCTGTTGAATGATTGAATACTTCTTTAATTGCTTCCTTTTCTCCATATGTTCTCATGCAAAAGCCAGTTGTTAAGGAAAAGATCCAAACCCCGAATTTTCATTTAAATACTGTTTGTTTGTATATAGGGCTCAAGCATATGTACACAAATTTTAAAAATATTATAGACATTTCCTACAGAATTGATGTTAAGGCAATAACTTTCCTAAGGTCAGGCAAGTTTTACAAAATCACATTCCCATTTTTGAGTTCTCCAAATTCTTCCTTAGACGGGATGTAAACATAAGGGTAGTGGTGCAGGAAGACAGCTTGCTGAAGTCGATGAATGTATGGATTCTGCAATTTGTCATTCTTTTAAGGTTGCAATCATTCAAATTGGGCTTTGATGTGATGCAGGTTACATCAAAGACTTCCTTAGCAAGTTGGGATGAAGAAGCAACATCTGTGATGTACCGACTTTTAAAATATAAAGCCCATCTATTAATCCGATACGTCTCTATCTTTAATTAAAATGCCAGTTTTGGGAAGAGTTAAGCTCAAGAGACAAAACAAAATGGGAGACACTGGCAACATGATTCAGTTAAATTAGTGACACTTAAAATCCAATTCTAAACACTTTTACTTGGCAACAAACTACAGTAAGTGTAAATAGGGCTTTAAGGAAATGTCTGTAAAATTGTTAAAGTTCTTGCTATATTGGTACCACCACCTTTAGGATTCTTAACATTTTACTGTCTTCTGCTCAATGTGATCCGCAGACAGTGAGATAACACTTGTCTCCATGATGTAAAAACTTTCTGATTAGAAGACTGTGTGTTAGTTAGGCTGCTGTTTAAAAAAGAGGAACAGGCCAGGCCTGTTTTGGTGAATTGGCAGCTGAGATTACTATGGCAGAGGTTGAGAAAATCAGGTAGCAGCCTTATACATAGTTAATGAAAATAAATCCAGGCGATTTCAAATTGTTTTACGCTTCTGAGTGTGCAAAATAGTATTTCTTTGGGGGGGGGGGGGAATGTGACTCCAGGTCTGTTAAATGTATATATTCATGCATTGTTAATCCTGTTTTAGTTTTAAGATTGATTTTATATTCGTGGGATCTTGTGGGCCTCCCTGGGAAAGTGATATTTTAGAGCATAAAATTAATTTCTTTAAATCCACAATCATGGTCTGGGGAGGTTATATTTAAAGAGCAAATTTCTAAGACCTCACCGACTTTTAAGAAACATGGCATTAAAGCATATCTTCTCTTCATCTCCCACAGGTGGATTCAATAAATTTCAGACCGAATACTCAGAGCATTGTGAAACCAATCTTGACAGTTCTTCACCGGCCAACTCTCCTCCTGCCTCTGTCCTTGGTCTGGGAGGGCTGAGGATAAGCTCTGATTGCTCTGATGGAGAATCTGACCGGGAACCCAGCAGTGCCACAGAGTCTGATGGGAGCCCAATCCCAAACAACCAGCCAGCTTTTCCTGTACAGATTCTTCCCTATTTGTATCTGGGTTGTGCCAAAGATTCCAGCAACTTGGATGTCTTGGGCAAATATGGCATCAAGTACATTCTGAACGTCACTCCCAATCTTCCCAACATGTTCGAGCACAACGGAGAGTTCAAGTACAAACAGATTCCCATCTCGGATCACTGGAGTCAGAATCTCTCCCAGTTCTTTCCTGAAGCCATCACTTTCATTGGTAGGTATGGACATCCTGTTCTTGACGTCACAGCCCTTTCGGGTAGTGTTCTATCATAATCTGTTTTCTGCTGTTACTACTATCTGCTTGCTATAGAGTTCATTTGTCTAAGTTTAGATTTGGCATGTGTAAGTTAGTAGGTACTGGTAAGTGTGCCAGCATTTATACGCTTTAAATATAACTGAGTTTGGCTGCAGGTTTCATTCCAGTTAAAGCCAAAAGATTATTCTCCATCTGACTTCAGTGAATTAGAACTGATAATATTTGGAATAGATTACAGGGAATGAATTGAGTAAAGCTTTTGATTTCTGTTTTAGAGGTTCAGCTCTGCACATCCGCCCCCCGAATAATATATTTCAAGCAAAAATCAACTCCAACCCAATGTCTTGATTTCTTACTCATGTTAAATGTTGGAGCTTATAGGGTCAGCGTGGTTCCATGATATGCTGATTAGACTTTGTGTCAGAGGTGCTTAGGAGAAGAGAGTAGCTTCCTTCTTCACATTCCTGTGTCCTGGAATCTTTCCACACTGCTAAGTATATACTATTGGAACCCTTGTGTCCTACCAAAGTTGCCAGCCATTTCTCATCTTCACATGAAGTAACCTCAAAATTCTCAGAACAGTTCTAAAATCACGGAAGAAAACTTGGCTCTGGCTCACACAAACAAAACACACCCCTACCTATTTACCATTTGATCATTAAAGTTAGTACATATATTGGTTCATTAACATGTTAAAGTCACCTGAGGGCATTCTTGTGTGAACCAGATAGTATTACTGTAGGTGTTATTGACTCCGACATGTTGAAGCGGAAAGCTAAAATATAATATTTTTATTTTAAAAATTGAATTTTCTTCTTCAGTATTTCTGGCCCATTTCATTTTTAAAATTGCGTTTGTTCTGCAGTTTATCTGCCACATTACATACGCTACAAATAATGTAGCCACTGGCCAGCCCTGGGCTCTTACTGTAGTAGCAACATATGCTTGAGTGAATTGTTAAATGTAAATAAATCAGTTTTGTTCTTCCTGATGTTCCATATATTCTAAATTTGTATTTTTATAGAAAGTGCAGGCATAGATACTGATTTCCAGAGAGATACAAGCTGGTCTTTGTTTTTGTATTATGTCAGTTGATCAAAAGTTTTGTATTTGCTTAAAGGGCTGTTTGTGGAATGTGGTATTTAGATACTAGCTTAGTCAAAACATCCTCTCCTATGCAAACCACAATTTGGTTTTTAGAACAGGAAATGATTACAGATTAAAATAGAAAGAAATGTGTTCAAATAGAACACTAGCACACATTTGGAGAAACTTTTTCATTTAGAAGACAATGCTGAGTGGTCTGGCACTGATTAATGTCTTGGACCATGATACGAAATGAAAAGCCAACAAGTTCATTCCTTAAATTTTCTTCAGTGTCATAGAGTTTATGAACTCTCACATTCTGCTCTTTAACTAAATTACAATTTTTTTCCAGGCATAAAATCCATCCCTCAACACGTGTCCTCTCATAGTCATGTTGATATCAATGAATGTGTGTAAGAATATATTGTATCAATCCTGTCCCACCAGTAGAATATATTGTTAATATATTGTTATCTGTTCTGGGGTCCTTCAGAGTAGATCTGAGGTATGCAAAGGGAAACAACAGGAAGACCTGTTGCCTGGGCTAAAATAAATGTTAAGTACAGTTGCCTGAAGCTAAATATAGAGAAACATGCATGGAGTTGCAGTCTTATCCTTACTTTATTGTAAAGATATCAGATAACTATATTTAGGATTGGGATGTAATATTTGTTATGTGTAGACATAATTAAAATTCTTCAGTTACTGCTAGTGCTTTTAGCCTGTGAAAACTGTTCACCCTTAAGTAGGAGCCTAGTTACTTTAAGTCCTACTGTCTACTTGAGTATAATAAAATACGATGTTTTTATTTCTTTTAAAGATTTTTAACAAATTTTAGATCTTTAACATTCATTTGAACCTGGTTAGGTTTATTTGGAAAACACAAACTATTCACTCAAGTTCTTTCCTTTATAGCACTATTTTTTTTTCATATGGCAAAATTTGTCAACTTATCTAGTTGTAAGTCAGACAGCCAAATGCTGATTAATATTAAACAGAAACAAGATTAAGTAGGCTGTGTTTTTAAAAGGTTCCAGGAACTTTGGATGCAAAACTATTATTGTAACTTCTGTCATTCTTCTCAAGATATGTCTGGCTTGTTTCTTTATCATCTCCAATTATATCAATTGCTTACGTCTTTATGTGTCAAGACAGCATGAACTAATATTTAACTGTCCTGATTACACCAATCTGATTGTCTTTGCATCTAGGCAGCATGTGAGACTCAAGGGAACATTGAATTGTGAAGAAAAACTGCTTAATTAAAAGTGCATTTATTATAAGCTTTAATCTAAGTTAAAGTTCCCTATTCTACCCTTGCTTTAAGTACCCCCCCCCCCTTTTGTTGTTGTTGTTGATGTTGTGCAGAAATCTCACATGTTCCTTCCTGTTGCAGATGAGGCCCGTTCCAAGAAGTGTGGCATTCTAGTTCACTGCCTTGCTGGCATTAGCAGGTCTGTAACAGTAACTGTGGCCTATTTAATGCAAAAGCTCAATTTGTCTCTGAATGACGCCTACGATTTTGTGAAAAGGAAAAAGTCCAACATTTCCCCCAATTTCAACTTTATGGGACAGCTTCTGGACTTTGAAAGAACTTTGGGACTCAACAGCCCATGTGACAACCGCTCGCCTGGGGACCAGCTATATTTTACCACCCCAACCAATCACAACTTGTTTCAGCTGAACACATTGGAGTCCACATGAAGGAGATTTCGTTGGGGGGAACCTCAAGCCTTGAATAGCTTCTCTTGAGCATTTCAAATTCATTAATGGAAAAAGTTTTTTTTTCCAGTCAGCTTTGAAACAACTGGTTTCTCCAAGCAGATCTACCTAGTTGCTGCTTAATTGAAAAGGTGTGCACCGTTTATTAGTATTTGGATGCGAATCCAAATGGTTCGGAAGAGTTACTTCTCATTCACCGGAATTATTTCATGTGGTGGACGGCCTGACATTCTGACTGCAGCTGTTACTGGCAATAACTGTTTTCTAGTTGTGCGTAGAGACTGATACAGTACACTTCACTCATGCACATGTATCACACACACACACATACACACGTGTATTACTGGATCAGTGTGGGTTGGCTTGGTGTGGAAAGTAAAGAAGACTCATGCACTTAGCAAACTTGACCAATAAGTGTTGGCCTGAGACTGTTGTTTTACATCCCAGTTTACTTTTTTTTAAAAAAGAGGTAATCTTATACTCTTTCTTGGGTTCAAGCTCTTTTTCAATATGTACGTTCCTGACTGTTTGTACAGACCAGGTTGCAAAACCAGTATTTTATTCTGTTTGTGTTCAATTTTATGTTTTTTAGATATAAGAGAGAGAAAGAGGAAAAAATTCAAATGTTTCTATTGACCAAATGCATTTTGCACACTCTGTAAAGCCTCAATATGTTCTCTAGCATGTTACTGGGGGTGGGGTGGGGAAAAGACACAAGAAAGACCTGTTGCTATCCTGGATAGCATCTAGTTGGCATGTTTTCATGATTTATGAGAGCCAGTTGGTAAAGTCTGCCCCTCCGCAGCATATTCACCCTCATAACCTTTTCTGCACTGACTCTGCCAAGGTGACTAAGCACCAATGTGCAATCTGGTTTAAAAAGAAAAAGAAAAAAAGAAGCCCCATCATCCCATCCTATTCTGTACCCATCACCAGTCTGTTCAATATTACCTGAGATAACTTCTCGTATAACCTCCACCCAGAGCCGGTAAAAGCACGCTTGGAGGCTCTTGGTTGCAGTACGCAACCTTTTTGACTGTTAACATCACCAGCTGGCCTGAAATCACTCCAGCTTCCAAAGCAATGAAAATGCTGTTCATGTTGTTAGCGTTTATCTGGCACACTTGATTCTTACATACAAATGGGTGCATATATATGTACAAGTGCATATATATATATATATGTGTGTGTGTGTGTACATATATAAATATATTGCATGGAAGGAGCAGCCTGGAGGTGAACAAAGAATCAAACAATATTGCTGTTGTAGAAGGCTTGAGCACAGATTTCCTAAGGCGGCTTCCCTCACCTGGCACTTTCCAGAAGGGTTAAGATGACAATGCCCAGATTTCCTATCAAGGCTAGTTTAGTCTAAGGCTGCCTGACAATTCTGGGAACTCTGGTGCCAGCATGTGAAGGAAACCAGTTTGGGAAGGTAACTTGGGTACAACCAGAAGGTACTTTAAATAGGAACCACAGGAAGTCATGGGATTATACTACTTGGGAAAAAGTGTATGTGTGTGTGAGAGGGGGAGGGAAGGCTAGTTAACTATGGAGGGCATAGGAGGTTTTTGGGAGAACTTCTTTGCTGTGCCTTCTATAACAAGAAGACTTGTCTATATTTCTCATTAATGTATTATACTAGATGACAGAAAAGTGGTGCTTATTTTTTTCTCGGGAGGGGGGCAGAATGGACATGGAAAAATATTGGCTGCAGTGTAGTCCTTCCTTTTTCCCACCTCCCTTTCCACTTTCACTCTCAAACTTTTAAAAGCCACGGAGTCTTTCCCCCCGCCTTTAAATATTCATTTTTTTTAAAAAAGATCCGTTTTTCAAAAGTAAATAAATTTCCACATGGAAGAATGTTTAATGCTATCACATCATGGAACTGTGATGTGTATGTGCGTGTGTGTATGCTTTTAAGAAAATATTGGCATTTTTTTTTTATGTATCAATGTTAGGGTTATTGGGTCATTTAGGCAGGAAAAGTGGAGCACTACACATGGATGAGCAAGCAGATGAGGAATCTCCTAACTGCATCTTACCTCAAGGAGAAGTTTTATTTATCAGGGATTTTAGTGCATCTGTATCTTAAGCTGGTTTCTATAAAGGCTTCCTGTGCCATTGGTGGTCTACTTAAAAATGCATCCTCTTCGTATATGCGAGAATTTGTTAGTGAGGGACAGCTTTTGCTTTCTGTGTTTAATGAAGGAAAAAATGAGTGACCCTATATATCCTAAACCCAATATTGGGACTTTGTTTATATTGCAAATAAATACTATTTTTTCTTTAAAAAACAGTGTTTTTGTGTCTAAAGTGTTTCCCAAGACAGTTTGGCTTCCTGTTTCTTTAAAGAAGCATTATGTTGTTTGCCTTTAACGCACAACTCCAACCCAATTTCTATTTGCTTGTCAGTGTTTATACAGTATTTGGTTACACACACAGCTTAATTTTGAAGGCCTGTGGTAAGATCTGGGGAGAGAGGCTCTGATGTAAACCAAAGCTTAAAGAACATCCTGAACATTCTTATTGGCCAAACTCTTTTCATAGGTAAGACCAGTGTGGTTCTGGTTTCCCTTGGTTGAAATCTTACAAAAACTTTCCTGATGGATATCAATGACCTCCTCGTAAATAAGCTGAAATTTAGTCTGAAACATTCAGTACCGAAGTCAACTGAATGTTTAGAAATCTTTAGAAAGCTGTCTTGGCTAGTCAAGCTTTGTTCCTTGGAGAGCTCAGTTGTACAGTAATCACGCAGTTGTAGAGTGATCACAGGAGGACATGAGTCTGGCACTTCACTTTTCACTTTCAAATTTAGTTTGAATGTCGCTGGAAATTAGGTGACCCCAGGAGAAGCTTGTGTTTATCGGTCTGGTATAAGCAGGTCCATACCTGTCAGAAATCCTGCGAATACAAGGCAACTGCACCTTTGCCTAGCAATTTCAATTGGAAATTACAGCTTAAAAGCTTTGGATAGTAGTCATGGATATTTCTAGGCTGCGAAAAATTGTACCTCTTCAATTTCTACCTGTCAGACCATGTGTATATTCAGACTACTTTGAGTACTAAACATGCTTAGTAGTAGGTTTTGATACTCATTTTTGAAGATGAGACTGGGAACCATTCCTTTTGTTACCCCTACTTCCACCCTATCTCTCCCTCAGCTAAGAAACCACTGAAGATTGTTTGCTAAATTGAGGAGAGATCTTTGGTCATTTCTTTTTCTCAAAATTCTTATGAAATAGCAAAAGGAAAAACATTTGCTACATTATGGTATCTTTCTAAACTGTCCCCCTCCATCTTATACTGATATTTTTATGACTGAATGGTGCAGAATGGACGGATTTATCTAGTAGTAGGGCCCCATCCAATGACAATAGAAGACCGGCCGACATTAGCCATCAACAAAATGGAGGTCTTAATCCAGACTGTGTAACTGAAGGCTTTGACTGCTTGTGGGCTAATGGATGAGAGAGCCAATATTTTTGTCTGGAGTTAGGTGACCTGAGAGTATGCTTAACAGTCACTGCTTGTTTGCTTAAGTGTGCTTTACACAAGCCCTGAAGAAGCTCACTGTTTGCCCAGCTGGTGAGAAGAATTTTGGCTCATTGCTGATGCTCAGGGCTTCAAATGAGCTGATAAAAATCTGCCAACTTTCCACTCTCTGAAATGTGCCTAAAAACTAGCTAATCCTATTTCCATCCACCTCCTCTCTACCCATCTCTTTTGTGTCGTATCATAATTTGTTGAGTTGGAGGGCAGGGATTGTCTTTGTAAGCTCTTTCAGGAGACTTATTAATGAAAGAGTAGGATACAAACACAGTTGAGTAAGTAAAAATTGCCTCACCAGATGTCTGGCATCACAGATCTGACTTTGTCAGTGGTTGTTTCCTTAGTTAGATTTACAAGCAACAATCCAAAAATCAGTTGTCATCGCAATAGCCACCTTCAGGGTTACATTTAAGGAAAGGAAACCAATCTGTTAGGACGGAGCAGAAAATTGATACAGAGGATAGAAAAATAGCAGGGTGTGTGATAGAACTAAGAAGAAAAGAACCATGCTCGCCAATGATTGAGTGGCAAAATGTTTAGTTCCAGCAGTAAACCTAATCAATTTAAAGATTAAATTGGGAATTTTGAGAGAATATATTACTATGAAACTACAAATATGGTATGTAGTTTCATAGAAGTCCCAAAGGTGCTTTTTCAAAAGGAAATTGGACTTTCATTGTTTTTCCTTGAAGAGATTTTGCTTCTCACCCAAAGAAGCTTCTTCAGTTCTGACTGAATGGTGCAGAATGGAAGGATTTATAGTTTCATAGTATATTATTTTGGTACTTTTGCTGCTCAAATCTGTTGAAGAAAAGGGGAATATTAATGGTATAAAGAAAATAATTTAGCAAAATTACTCAGAAGGAAAAATGTGGTGGTATAAACCAGAATCTGGATTTGTTAATCTTGCTAAATCATGGTTTAATTAAATTTTATTAAATATGCTATAATTGGCTGAATTTGTACAATGTGCTCAACCGTAAATCATAGTATTTAACACTTGTCTTCTATATTATATTGAGATGGACCTTTACTTCAGTGTTTGGAGCTGGCCATGTGAGAACTTGGCCTGCCATGGCCTTCATCAAAGAAACCTTAATGTACGTACATATTTTTAAATAATGTGGACAAAATTCATTTATCTGGAAGAGGAAGTGTACACCAAGTCCTTGGATCTATCATTCTTCAGATCTGGTGGGATTGTAACTCTCAAAATGTTCAGTCATTATGTGTCTTGAGAGTTTTGGAACATATTTCAAAGTTGTGAAATTGGGGAAAACTGACATACACAGTGCAATAGCTCTTAAATAAATTCTCAAGAACACACATATATACAAATACATGTTTCAGAGAGACATGTAGTAGTAAGACTGTGGTTTTCCTTTATCTACTGTTGATCTTTTGATTGCCCCTTAGAACATCCTTGGATAGGATTCAGGATAATAATAGCCTCAGTTTTGTAAAATAAAGTTTTTTTTTCAGAATAACCTGATTGTGAATTCTGGAACAGCACTGTAACTATTTTTAATAGTCTGCTGATTGGACAGTTAAACCACATGACTAACTTAATACTGTATGGGACAGAAATGTCATTGCTGTGAAAGATATTTGAAGAGTGTTCCACAATGACCACAATGTCTAGAAATGGTACTTATTGAGTTTGAATGACATTTCCTTTTTGGCATGTGGTGGGTTCCCATTCCACATCCTTAACATTTCAGTTAAATAGAGAGCTTTCCCTCTCCATTGTTGATGGATATAAGATATTGTGGAGAGAAAATTTGTAGTTCAGGGTTGAAATGAGGGCCCTTGGTGATATAATATAGGGTAGCATGCCATCTTAGTCATGTTGTTAAATATCTATGTTCATAAGGAGTGCTGGAAGATTTCCTTCAAATAATATTAACCAGAGAATCATAGGAGAAACCTGTCTATTACAGGATAACTTATGATTGTCTTACTTATGGGTTGTAAAGAGCATAAAGGAAACATCATGGGAGCTCAGCACGAAAACAGTTGCTGCTAGGGCATCTTTGTACCATGGTTGGGTTAAGTACCTTTCCATGGAGAAAGTCTCAGTGTGAGAGTTTCTTCAAAAGAAAAGTAAGAAAATATCTCTAAATGGGATATGTTTATAAAGGCCTGGTTTATACAGTGTGCCAACTTTTTTATTAGCTAAACAGTAATTGCCTGAGCATGCACCTATTTTATACCTTAAATTACACAGTTTACAAACCACGATGCTGGACTCACCCAACATATTAAACCCAAACCAAACAGAACACACTATGTCTTAGAGTAATGCAGGATTCCAACAATTCTGTCCGTGTTAACACTTATGGAAAGGCACTGTGATATTATTGTAGCCTGTTTTCTCATTAGATACTGAGATACAATTGCCACTGTGAACAATTCTTTCCAATCCCAACCATGGATCACATTGGGAAATCTGGAGCAGGTGAAGCCAGATAAGGGGTGCCCGGACTCAATTTTTTTTCATTTTCACAAAGATTAATACAAGGCCTGTCCCTTGTGTGTGTCTCTTGTGCGGTGATGGTGGTAGAAATAACAACATTATTAAGTTCGCATGTCTTTGAATTCAGAAGCAGGAGATGAGGTTGTTCTCAGGTTTTCCTACATAATGCAGCCCAGCCTGTTCAGTCTACCTTCTTTCCTATATTTTTCTCATCAAATTTTTGGAGAATGAGAGCTGGATAAACAAACAGACTGAAAAGAAGATTGAAACATGCAGTCCACTTTGAAGAAACAAACATAAAAATCCTCATGTTTGCTGAAAAAGGTCTCAGCACCTAGATGAAAATTCTCCATCAGATTTTCAACATCTCAAGAAATATTGTCTCTGCAGTGAATTACAATCAATGGACATTCTAACGCTCTCAGTGATAAGTTCTGAGCAGTGACTGTTTTGTGGATGAATGGCTGTTTCTGGCTTTCAGCATTTATTTTTCAGTACCAGTCAGTCTTGGCAGTTTCAGTGTCTATCAACTAATATAAGGTATTAATCAACATTTGATAGAGTCCTACAAGCAACAGTCAATATCTGCCAACCAACACATGACAATGAGATCTGCCAGTTGACCCCAACTACCAGGCAATAAGATAAGATAACTTTTATTGTCATTTTTTTTCAGTGAGCACACTGGCCCACATTAAAGATGAAATTCTGTTTGGTATATATTTATGGCATATATAATATTTGGTAGTATCTGGCCAATAGCAGATGTCAATATGTGGAAACCTACTGTAATACAGAAGAGTGGACTATTTGGTCCTCAGCTATGGCTGGATCTCAGTTCTCAGTAGCCCTAGGCAACATGGCCATTGATTAGGAACACTAAGAGTTGGACTGAGGTCCATAGTTCCCCTCCTATTTTGCAACATTTTGAAATGTAGCATTGCATGGTGACCCTCAATATTTAATAGCATTTGACGCATGACCTATAACAACAAGCCACATTTGATATGTAACAGTGAACCACAGAAGAGCAAAAAAATGACTTTGGATCTGTCTTCTAAGTTTTTAACTGAAAAAAGAAAAAAGTGGAAAATATGTTTTTTAACACAAGCATTACTTTTCAGTCCTTGGTTTTTCTAAGGCAGCAGGGTTGATTTCCTTCACCTCCCACACACACACACACACACACACTTTCATTTGTAGCCCTGAAGACTTGAGAGCGTGTAAATAGTTCTGCTAATCGACACTTTATATTTATAAAAGACTGGCACATATTTGTTATAAAGTGTTGCGCGTGAAGCTGGATTGCAGTCATAGCCTCTCAGATACTTTGTGGATTCTTCTCTTGATCCCCAAATTATGGATTTCAAGGGTTGAAAATACCATAAAGGCAAGGATGTGCAATTGTGAAGATGCCTAACAAGTTGGGCTTTAATATTTTTCTATCCCAAATGAGGAAGTTGATAGGATGTGAGATTGACTAACATGTACTTCCTATTCCCTGCAGTTATATAAAGTGGATCTGGCACATCTCCCTCCTGCGAGGGGATGCATTAGCTCCCATAACAGGAAAAAAAAAGACATGCATATAAACCTAGAAGAAAATATGTAAGGAAGACATTGAAATATGCGGTCCGCTTCATCTATCTATTGCCATATTTAAAATGCCATAGAACTTCCATGCTCTTGGTTAAATGTTACTTTCTTATTGCTGGAGAACTAGAATTGCATTACAGATAGAAAATTAATAAATGAAGCTCAGATCATTACATTTGGGTTTGGGGAAAAAGCCCTAGCTGCTGTCGAGTTTCTCCTTGTGTGCATCCATTAAACGAAAGAAAATCTGAAAAGCAGCCTTTCTGAAAAAGCTGCCAGACCATGACATTAATTTGTTGACCTCCTGAAATGGTTCACAGGACCTAGTCTAGCTTAGAATAAGAGATAATAGAATATCAACCCAAAGTTGTCTGATTGCCATAAAGTGAAACAAAAAATGTATTATAATTAATTACCATCAATCAAGTCTTTTTAAAATTTTTATTTATTTATATCCTACCTTTAATATTTTTACAATATTGGCAAACATACTTAATACTCTTCCTCCTCCTAATTTTCCTCTAAACAACCCTGTGAGGTGGGTTGGACTGAAAGAGAATGACTGACCCAATGTCACCCAGCCAGCTTTCATGTCTAAAGTGGGACTAGAACTCACAGTCTCCTGATTTCTAGCCTGGTGTTTTAACCATTAGACCAAAATCAACTTCAACTCCTGGTGACTTCTTGGCAATAGTATAAACATGGTTTGTCATTGCCCCCTTAAGGGAATATTTATTTTTTTTGCAACCTCCCAGTCTGGACTGCAGCCTTGAAAATTTCTGGCTTATAGTCTCCCATTCTAGTGCTAGCTGGGTTTATCTTTGTTTATCATTCTAACATCTGCTTAAGTCAAACATAATGTTAATTAAGAAAGCCACTCTTCATACATTTTGTACTCAGCCTTTTCTTTTACTGGAGTTAGTATGGATGTTCTGTTTTGTAAATAACCCTGTGCTTTTTACCTTTATTTGTTCTGGATGCTTTCCAAAGGTTAAGCTCTTACTGAATAAGGGATTTCTGAAGAGCAGATTGAATGCAGGTGTACCCTACATTAAGACAAACAGAAGGCTCATGGTAGTAGACTCTTATTTTTTACATGAGTACAAGCACAGAAACAAATAAGTGCCAATAAGACCAATGACTTTGTTAAGTTGTTGTATGCCAGCAGCATAGTCCAGCAGATGACAAAACAATCTCTATTATTTATCGTGTCAACTGAAAATTACTATTTCTTGCTGATTCTTAAGGAAATAAATTATCATGGATTTTGACCCAGGGCAGGAACTCAAGGACCGAGGCTAAGGTGGCAATATTTTATGGTTTCAGCTCATGGAAGAGGATTGGAAAGTGAAAGAAAAATATTGCACATTAGTGACTCACTTTGGAAATGATATTGATGGAAGTGATTTGGCTTTGTGGACCATAGGCTGCTGGTAAATGTCATAATCTGGATGATGGACTGCTGACAAAGCTTTCACTTCATAAGAACTGGTACAGTTCCATTTGACCAAAATCCATAGCAAGTTTGATCATGAGGACTTAAAACAGAATTCTGCCAACTCTGGAGAATAAAGGAAGTTGGAGTATTGCCGAAATAAGTTATTCCATGAAAAAAAATCAGAATATTAGCTGATTCTCATGCCCACATGACAGGAAATAAAATTATCCTGAACTTCTTAGAACAGGAAGACAAAATGATTTAATAGACAAAAGAGCTGGTAGAATGATTCCCCATAAATGTAATTTTTACTTTTTTTTCTTCATTTATTTATACATCTCCTTTATTATTTTCACAAATAACTCAAATATCCAACATATCTTCCTTTTCCTATTTTCCCCACAACAACAACCCTGTTGAGTGACTGGCCCAAAGTCACCCAGCTGGCTTTCACTGGTGCGACTTAAACTCATGATCTTCCGCTTTCTAGCTTGATGCCTTAACCATTAGACCGAAATGGTTATACTGGCTATACTGGATTAAAGGAATCAAAGGAAACAAATTGTTCAAAACTAGCAGAAAGAGAGGGAATGCTGCACTGTGTGTATCCATCTAGTCAGGAATCCAGACGAATGAATACTTGGCTTAAAATAGGAGGAATAAATAGTGTTCCCATTGGTTTCTACTATGCCCAGTCAACCATAGAAAGTACATGAATGATATATTCTAGAATGAAAACTGCAGGTCTACTAAAGAGATAAGAAACAGTGATAGTGAATTTACTTTGAAATCGGTGGGAAGACAAACGTTGTCAAACATATTCCTTCCCAATAGTTCTCAAGAGCTTCTTCCACTGTTGACTTGATGTGACTTACTAGACTCAATGGAGAAGGCTCATTCCATATGTGGAGACTGCTTGTTTAGAGACCACCATGCCTTCTCCTCCACTAAGACTCATGTGTAACTTAGAGAGTTGAGCTGATTAAAACAATTTGCTCAGCTCCTGTTCCAGATAAAATGCAGTAAAACCTGTTTTGCAGTATTTTCTCTGGATGTATGGGCCAGGGGCTTCCCATTACTGGGAATTCCTGTTTTAGTTCTTGGATTTCCTCATTTTCTCATTTGATCAAGGGACAGCAACATTTTCCCACTCTTCCCTCTTCTCTCCACATGTTCCTAGAAACAGCCCATGTTTAATTGTGAAAATTGAACCCTTTGAGGGGAAGAAAGAGGTAGGGATGTGGCAGTGATCGGCAATTATTATTAAGTACATGTACATGTGGATACAGAGAATAACAAGGTTTCTTTAGATGTGTGCAAAATAAAAGAATGACAAAAAACAGTGTACCAACTGTTCAATTAAATTGCTAATAGATAACAAAAAGTGGGACCACTCAGGCCCAATTCATTTTTGAGAGCAGGATATATATTCCACCAGGCAACAGTGAAAAGTAATATGAAAGCATGGTACTGAGGCTAGATACTGGCAGAAACATGACCAGGAAATAACTGTTAATTTTGAATGAGCTTAAATCCCCAGAGCCAGATGAGTTGTCCTTAGAGTAACTGAAAGAACTTTCTAAAGATCCAGATTACTGAAAGAAATCAATGACCTTATCTTCAAAAAAAGGAAAAAGAAGGGCTCTAGGAAATTGAAAACCTGTAATGGCATGTGGGAAAGGCCTTGGGAGACTTGGTGAAGAGACATTGCCAAGCAAATGGTCAGATAAGAGACAGCATAGCCTGCAGCTGAATACTGAACGGGGAAGAGGTTCAGAAGTGACTTTCCCCAGTTTCTTGGGCTGTACAGGACACGGGGAGTCCTGGTGGCACAGGGGTTAGAGCACAGTATTGCAGGAAAACTTTGTTCACAGCCTAGAGCAGGGGTGTCAAGCACTCGGCCTGCAGGCCAGATGCGTCACGCGCTGGCCACACCTATCCCCAAGTTAGCAAAGGGGGAAAAAATCATGTGACAACAACATGTCGTCGCCAGTTTGACACCTCTGGCCTAGAGTTTGATTCTGATGGGGCTCAAGGATGACTCAGCCTTCCATCCTTCCAAGGTTGGTAGAACGAAGACCCAGTTGTTGGGGGTAATATGTGCTGACGTTGTAAACCACCCAAAGAGTGCTGTAAAGCACTATGGAGTGGTATATACGTCTAAATGCTATTGCTATAGTGCTATGGGTTGGGGGTAGAATTGTACTTTAAAACTTGCAGGATTCTGTCAGTGTAGCCTTACAATGTAGTGGAATTACCTCACCTGGTCATGATTCCTACTTTGTTAACTGGGCAAGGCCAACCAAACTTGCCAATCTGGCATTGACACCTGGCAAAATGCTAAAGGAGATCATAAAGCAATCAGCCTATAAGCACCTTGATTAGGTCTTGCCTTTTGTCCTTCACTCTCTCTTTGTTTAGTTACTTAATAGATGGTAGGTATACTTTAAGCATAATATGTCTCGATTTCAGCAAAGCATTGAATATATCTCATGATATTCTGACTAATCACCATACCTGTATTTAATTGTCATGCCCTGTGGGATGGCATGACAATTAAATGTATATTTAGCTGGCTTGAAAAGTATATTCAAGATATATTAACCAATGCTTCCTTGTAAAACTAGAAGCAGGTATTAAACAGAGTGACACAGGAGTGAATCCAGAAATGTGTAGTCTTAAACATTTTTATTAATGATTGGTATGAGAAGGGAGAGATTCTCAAACTTCTGTGTAACACAAAGTGGAGTAGCTAATACTGTTAGCTAAAAGAGGGGGGAAAGACCAAAATCAGCTGGTGTCACAGGTGGGATGCAGATGATATTCCAGAGTCGAGGAGAAATAAACAGTAAATCACTGAAACTTTAATTAAAACTTACAAATAAGTAATAATAATAAAAGGAAGGAACACACAGTTCCTTCTTGGAAAATCCTTCTTAGGAAAAGTGCAATTTATTTCTGTCATATTGCAATGCAGGTACTTGGCAGAATGAGTTTTGGGATTTAAGACAATAAAGAACTTCTGAATTAGAGATATTGGCTGAAAATAACTGGATAAAATTTAACACAGGCATTCAAAGTAAAACAGTTAGAAAACAATAATCAAATGCACAGAATGTGGATACCTGGCAATAATTTTGGTGAAAACTGATATCGAGATAGTTGCTGGTTACAAATTGAATGTAAGTAATCAGTGATCAGTGGCTGAAAAAAAAAAGAGCAAATTTAATTTTATGCTGGTTCAATAGAACACTACTTTCCAAATTATAAGGTGTAACAGTACCTTTTTACTCTGTGTTGATCAGACTCCACCTCAATCATTGTGTCCAGTTCAGGGCATATCTTAAAAATGGTTCAGCATATTAAAACAGAAACTGGAGCATTATCTAGTGTGGATATTTTAATTGAGACTGGCTGTATTCAGTAGCCTAAATTATTTCTTTTTTTTCTCTGATTCCTTCCTCAATATTCACCTCAGTGGTGCAACTAAGGCTTATGATATCTTGATTCGTTCTTTCATCAGTGTCATTCATTTTTCACAACTGCAAAATGGCATGCTAATCTTTGTTTTCTCTCCCATAGGACTGTTGATAACTGTCAAGATAACTTCTGGGAGATAGAAACTCTAGGGGAGTATACCTGGCTACGTGTGGATGACTGTGAAACCTTCATTATTATTTTTTTGAATATTTGATTGTAATCTCCACAACTGTAATTAACAATTCCACTATGGCTGAGACAGAGGTAGTCCTGTCAAACAGCATAGCTTGCAATGACCATGTGGGAAAGGGGCCTGTCACAGGAAATCTCATCATACAGTGGTAGTCACTGTTCTGTTCTGCTCTGCTTCCTCCTTCTCTCTTTTGTTTGTGCTCTGCATTGTTATTACTCAGATAGTTATTTATTACATCCCTGAAGGGTTAGCATTCTTGTGGAGATAACACTGACTGTATCAAGCAATTTTCCTGGTACTCTGGCTATTAGGCTATGACCATAATTGCTAAAGAATGGTTTGGGTCCTGTCAATGAAAAGTTGGGCAGTTTTCTAGGAGCTAGTTATTTCCATTGAGAACAATATATCATAAAGGAGATTTTTTTAAAAAAAAAATTCCATTGCAAAAGTCCAAGCAAAATGTTCAAACATACGCAGTTAGTGATGGATCCCCTTTGTAAAATAGGGTTGGAAAGGACAGGCAATTCAATGAGTCCCACCATTAAACAGATCAACCAGAGATAAAGCTAGTAATATTTTAGAGACTGCTTTGAAATATTACCTGATCTAAAATCTATTACTTTTGATAAATCATCTGTGATTCTGGGCTTAGCAATTTCTCCTTAGAAAGGAGCTCAATTTATATGATCTTTATGGAATAGAAATCAAAACTGGAAACAATGAGCAGGAGAATAGTTTGGGGATAACTAAGAAAAAACTTCTATGTGTTTTCAAATTTTCTGAAGAAGAAAGATCTTTCCTATGGTCAAAACAAACTGTGGAAACTATACCTGCATGTCTGAAGATTCAAGTTAGTTGTATTTCCACGTATCACCAGATTTAACTGATAACCCTGGAAACAGTTAACCATAGGATGGTTTGTTAATCCAGTCCGCAAAGATTATGGAATCAAATCTGCTAATGGTATATCATGCAGGAGAATCTGCATTTCATGTGACTTACTTCTCATAAAGCGAGTATTAAAAATAAAACAGTTTCTTTTTTTAAAAAAAGAAAGCAGCTAGTGGTGGGCCCCTGGTTCATTTCCCCCCCCTGCAAAATGAATATACATTTGCATTGACTTACTAAACTGATGGACTGTGTCCTGAATACTATGTCTTGAAATTGTTTCCTTTACATTTCCCCCATTTGTAAACTAAATAAAGAGTTGTCAAAAGAGGAAGCATATGAAAATTAAAATAGTAGGAGGGATACTTGAAAGGATCAAATTGGCATGTCAATATTTTTAAAGAAAGAAAAGAACATGTTTACAAATTTGTAAGTAGCCTGAGATTAAAGCTACATTACTAGATAGAGTAATAATTCTGAAAACTTTTTCACTTAGGAGTTTAACTAATCAATCAATATGTTAATATTTTAATAATCAATTAAAATCCATACTACATTTGTGTGTTACATGTAAAACTGAGACAGACCAACTTTTAAAAGAGAAACAGAACCGTCCCTTCCTAAAAATGAAAATTTGTGGTAGAAAGAGTTCATCTTTGATCTTGCAAGATCAAAGACTCAAAGATTAAACTTTCCTATCACAATTTGCTTATCTGGAACAGAAAATTGAATGATACTACTGCAATTTCTTCTTTGATGAAATACACCCTCATTGTTACAATTATGAAAATCTGGTTGGGAGGAAAAAAAGGTTCAACCAAGCCTAAAAATGTGAGCATTTGAAGTTCTGGGACCAGCTCAGTTGCTTAGTGTTTTGTCCAGCCTTCATCTGCATCTAATCATTTGGAAATATCATTGTTCTGCAGCAGGAATCAGCAGAGGTGAAGAAAAAGGATGATGCCATAGTTGGGTGCATCATGGTGCAGGTGGCACACAGCAAGGCCCAAATAGGAGAATGAGAAAGATGAGTACATCTTAGTGATGTTTGGCCCAGACTGTAAATTGGAGATAAAATCAAGAGTAAATTGTAGATGCTGGAAGATGTTTGTGCAAATTAGAGATTCAAAGTAGTAACAGCCTCACCTGTGTCTGATTAAGTGACATCTCCTACTTAATTTCCAGATTGCGTTTGTTAGTAGTTTTATAGAGGAGATGCAAAACACAAGGCCCCAGGGACTAATGCAGGCCCAGAAGTGTTGAGTGTGGCCCCTAGAGGCCCTCCAAATGTTGCAACCTTTAATAGGACATAAAAGGAACATTATTAAACGCTTGACTGAACAGTAATCCTGTTAACTCTATTTAATGCATTTAATGCTAATTAAGCATAGCCATTAATGAAATGAAATGAAATTTCATGTTTGCCTTGGCAAGATTCACAGGCACACCACTCAACATTACACATTCCTGTTTTATATAGACATCAAAGAACAGGAGAAAGAATAAATGTCTGAGGAAACTTGACTGTTAAAGAATAAGCAGTAACCTCTCAGCAAAACCTCCTAGAAATTTCCATCAAAGTAGCATCAGAAACCACTTCCAAAGCGAACTAGTATAGACTATAAAGAAGTGCTCAATGATATTTGAAGTGCTTGAAAAATCCAGCAAAAAACAAAAGCTCCTACTTCCTGTGGTTTTCTCTCCACAAAAGTTACCACACAAGGCTGCCGAGGGGTGTGTGTGTCTCAAGTTCAAGAACTGCAATGAAACTAAATCTAGATAATAAGTTTCAAAGAATGGTTAAACTTGCTAACTCCTTCCATTCATTTTCTCAATGCATGGACAGTAAACATGCTCCATAGCTGAACATAGCATCTGAGTTCAGGCTAGGTTTCTGAATGACTGGCCATGTCACAGATATATTAATGGCCTCCATAACAGAGCACAAAGATACCATGAACATATACATTTAATGATGTAATCTCACAAATGTTGTGAGTGTGTACCTCTATTAACAAATCTCTCTTTCTCTCTCTCACACACACTTAAATTGCACTTTAACATTATCAGGAATATGTCACTGTTTCCCTGCCTTCCTGGTCTGCAAATGTCCATCTCTCTTCCTGGATCCTAGACATTTATCTAGGAAGGGCTTAATTAAGTGTACAAGTACTCTTCCTTACACTCTAATTAGTGAAAGTCTTCCCAAAAATAAAACAAGTAATTGACACAGACAGTAACACAGGGATGGGCAACTGTGGCTCCTTTATGACCTGCATATTTATGACCCAGAATTCCTGACCTGAGTCCACAGGACATAAGGGGGGCATAGTTACCCTTTCCTGCAATAACAGAATAACAGAATTGGAAGGGACCTGGGAGATGTTCTAGTTCAATCCTCTGCTCAAGCAGGAGACCTTATACTATTCCAGACAAATGGCTGTTCAATCTCTTCTTAAAAACTTCCAGTGATGGAGCACCCACAACAGGGGTGTCAAACCTGTGCTGTATCTGCAAATGCACAATTCTCTATGTGAAATTGATAGTTTTTTTAATGGAATAGTTTTAGTGGAATAATAATGGAATATTTGGTGGTAAAATTACACATGGAACTAAATACTTGGAAAAATACATTAAAAAAAAACACAACAACCCCAAAATCGAAAATTCACTGTTTAATATTCTAATAAAGTTTTTAGTAAAACATGTGATAATGAGATTTTCCTTGGTCTGCTAATACCTCTTACCCTAGATAATAGGTTAATGCATATTAGGTTTATCATACCGGAAAAGGAAATAATAAATGCCAATGTTCAATTCACTCAGACTTCAGAGCCTTTGTTTCGGTCTGACACGTCTCTCCCTGGCCTGCATTCACAATGCATCCATATGACAGGTTTTGGGGAAATATTTTATAGAACAGCTTCACTCAATAGAAATATTGGACTAGTTCCTGCCTGCCCAGGTTTTTCACTTTTGGAATGATAATCTGATTAGGTGAGGCTACTAGCTTCCCCAAAAAAATTGCCTCGGTGCCTGACAACTGGAATGGATGGCCCGAAGTTCCTCAAAAGTACTGCATTACAGGTCACAAAAACCTTCCTGAAGGAATTTTCCAGTAAATTCAAATGCATAGGATTAGATCAAAGAATTAGAATATCCTATGATAAAATACTGCTCTTTGTTTTGGATCTTTACTTCATATTGTTATACATTCATTTTTATGGGGTGTTGGATTGGGACTTATAAAGCTAAGTCCCTGTTCAGTTTAAAAAGTGTTCATTTAGGGAGAACCTTTGTCTATAAAATATAGCTTGTTTATTGATCAAAAGGAAAAATATTCATGGATTTTATTAAGATTCATTTTTGCCTTGCAAATTTTCAGCCGCAATGTATAAAAGAACTACAAGTAGTCCTCATTTACTGATTGCTTCATTTGGTGACCACTCAAAGTTACAACGATGTTTTAAAAAACCAATCCTTACATTTGTGACTATATCATCATCCCACGGTCACATGATCATCATCTGCATGCTTCATAACTGAATTCCAACAAGCAGAGTTAATGGAGAATGTGGAAGTAAAATTGCAAGTCATAATCACATGATGTCTCCTTTAACAACCGGTGACTTGCTTAACAACTGAATGGGAAGTGATGCTGTTAAGTCCATTGAGATTATGTAATGAAGTGCAGTGCTCAGTGACAGAGTTGCTGCTCCCAATTATTGTTACTAAGTCAGAACTACCTATACATTATTATTTTCATTTCAATATATACTAGATTGTATTTAGATCAGCACTGTCATACTCATTTTCTTAAGTCTTAATATTTATCTTGTAAGTAAGGCTATTTAAGAGCCCTGGCGGCAGAGTGGTTAGAATGCAGTACTGCAGGCTATTTCTGCTGACCACCGGCTGCCAGCAGTTTGGCAGTTTGATTCTCACTGGCTCAAGATTGACTCATCCTTTCATCCTTCCAAGATTGGTAAAAAAATGAGGACTCAGATTGTTGAGGGCAATATGCTGACTCTGTAAACTGTTTAGAGAGGGCTCTAAAGCACTGTGAAGAGGTATATAAGTCTAGGTGCTATTGCTATTTGAACATAGCTAGTTCAATGAACCATGGTAAGATGCAAGATTCCTCTCAATGTTAAGAAAATGGATAAAGTTTCTTGTGATCTTAGCTCTTCCACTTGTCAATTTGATCCCTGTCTGATTAAAGTGGCCAAGGAGGGGAGAGTGAGATAGATTCAGACCATAGTTGTTACAAATCTCCCCTCCTTGGCCACTTTAGGTCATGCCACTAAAAATGGCAATGGTCTATCCCCTTCTCAAGAGGATTACTCTGGACAAGAGGATTACTATGAAGCTGTCAGGTGTGGGGAAATACAGGGTCAGATTCAACCTAAGCAAGATGAAATGAATTCTATTTATTCAGAAAATACCAATTCTGGGATTGTAATAGCTTTGATTCTTGATGGTGTAGTGGACCTCATGGACAGTGCTATTTTTTTCCAAGTAAAGAAACATTTTTAGTTTAATAGCTGTTCCAATAAAAATATGCAAAAGCTCAATGCATCCATTCATTCACCCACTTCCACACACCTTCCTACGTATGAATATGATAATTGAAGTTTAGTACTTTCTGAAATTTCAGGGTATTTCACAGATATTATCTCAGAGTTGCTCACTGTTAGGAATATGGGCATTTTGCAGACAGAGCTGAGAAAATAGCATTCCGGACTAGTAGCAAGATTTAAACTGGAGATTTAAGCCATGATGTGCCCTTTGGATATTAGCTTAACCAAATTAGGGTCATCAAAGGGTAGTAACTGTGTGTTTAGTTGATAAAAATCTCAAACATCTTTAATGAATGTTCACTTTTCTGCTTTGGCAAAGAAAAGTTTTAATCTTAACAAACAGTAAATCTTCACTCATTCCCTGTGTATCACCACTGGCTTCCTGGTTGAGTTCCATCTACTGAGACTATGTGGTCCTGTTCCAACAGGTTCCTTTATCTGTCTCCAACTTCTTGCTGCTTCCTCTCCATCTCTAGTTTGCGTAGGAGGCATTTGTCTTTCCTAACTTGTGCTGACTTCAGTGTGGGCTTGCCTGTGCCTAAACATGCACTGATAAATCAATTCGGGATGAACATTCTGCAATTATTTATGTACCAAGAACTTTTTGTTATGGTTGTTAATGGAAGTATGCAGCCATTGAAAGGGTGTGGAGTGGGAGCTGTTATTAAAGGCAGATGAAGCAACTGTTCTTCTTTTCATCCAAAAAGCTGAGTCAAATTGTTAAACAAGTGACAATTTGTCACATTTGGAGTATTTCTAAGAAAAATCATTGCCTTTTCTTGGACTGAGTTTGACACAGTGGAATGAGTTTGAAAAATGATGAAAATTACAATAGGTCCATGATGCTAATTCCCAAAATAAAAAGAGAATTGATCACATGTTTTTGTATGGCAGCCAAGCTTCAAAGAGCAGTGTTCATGTAGCAACACATGGGAAAAGAAAATTTCCATCCAGGTCAGGCTTGATATGATATAATCTGAGGACATTGGACCACGGTGTCTCACGTGGTTAGGACACTGGTTTGGAGGCTAGCAAGCCCGCGTTTGAGATCCAAGTGCTGCTGCGTGGCATTCCAGCTCCTTGATGGGGACATGAAAAGAGCCCCCACCGGCATCCCCCAGGCAACGGGGATGTCACCAGGTAATATTTTCAACCCATGGTGCCTCCAACACAAACAGGGAGAATCCAAAATAATGAACGGCATCCTAAGAAGTCTTCTAGATGCTGAGTCAACAGAATATCTTATTTAGACCGGGCTTATTTTTCCATCCAGATGTTGTCATTATTATCCCTTATCTAGTCCAGAAATAGTGTCTTCTCTTGTGTCTTTCCTAGAGACAGAAAATTATGCTTTTTCCTCAAACCTGCTCAGTTCAGATTATTATCCAAGTTTCTCAAAGAGCCATCCTTTTATGATGTCAAATTCCAAATCACTGGGGGTGGGGGCAAGCTCAGTTTTTCCTGTCACCATTTTCCTGTTCTCCCAAGCCCATTTGCCATGGAGCAGAAGATTCATGTGTCATGTGCATTAGCAGACAGAAATGATTTAATGGTGGAAAATGATACTGGGGAAAGGAGAAGGATGAACATGTCTGATTCTTAGCATGTTGGCCCATTCGGATTCCCATAATTATCAACACATTCACAAACACACACGAGTGGTTATTTTGATTTTTTTTCACAGCCCCTTGTGGTACCTTTATTTGATATATGTGAGGAAAGGAAGCAAGAGTAGAAGGGGGTAGTTTTGCCCCAAGTTAGTGATATAATTAAGAAAAAAGAGAGAGACTGAAAGAATGGGTGTTATCCAATTAACCCATTTCTGATTACTAAACTAATAAGGGAGGAGAGAGAATATCTTCCTTTTCCATACTCAATGAATTGCCCAAGTCTCCTCTGGAAAGGATACAGGGAAGTCGAAGAGGATCATGCTCTTTAGAGTGTTTACCTAGCAAATATCCAATATCTCCTCCTCTGTGACATCTAATGGCACTTGACATTTGGCAGTCTTCTATATTGAACAGTTCTATATTTAGAAGGTGATATTTAATAGCCAGTGATATTTCATAACCTACTCTATGCTCCGTGTTTTATAACTGGTCTCTGTTTTATAACAATTAGAATTTCATGCACTCTGCAGATTAAGACTGTATCTGTGATAAAACTGTAGAAGGATGTGGGTGGCAAAGAATTATGACCCATCTGGATGTGTTCTGAGCAGGATGGAAAATAAACACCCACATGGTTTCTATACTGCCAAAGGCTCAGCTCCCATCCTGAAGCTCCTTCATTTTTGCCCTTACACTGAGTGGGGAAGGGAGAAGGAGCAGGTTTGAAATCTGCAGGGTGACATCATTAACACAAAACAGACATCCAAACACAAAACTGATTTAGAAACAAAAGGTTGCATTTTAGCCTAAAAAACCCAGAAAGAACCATATATAATTAAATGGTCAAGATAATATGATCGGTTTTGACATATACAATGCAACACTTCCTGACCAAATGTTTCAAACCTGATAAAATGCAAAATATATTTTTTTAAAAATTGGGGATTATCAATACAGTACGTAGGATCATTTGATAATCTAGCAGACCCCCCAAAAAGAAGCCCCAGCCCAGACCAACAAAATGACACAAATTCTGACAAATAATACACCTTTCCTCTGATAAAGTATTTCCACTTCATCTTCCAAAGATGTCCACAGAGAAAGGGAGTCAAAAAAGGGCCACATGGCAGTTCCAACCATGTAGAAGACATTATTTATAAATTAGGGTTCTTGGTGTCTCTGAGCTTGCCTGTGTCCAACACACGAGCAGACTCAACCTTAGTTTCCACTGGGAAACTGTGAGAATCCTAGACCAAGCCCAGTTGAAAAATGCTACAGAATTCTTGGAAGCCTGGCACTCAGTTAAATCAGCCATCATCAGGCACATATCGATAAACATCATCTACATATCATTCAAAAGAGATAATCAAAATAACAAAAGGGAAACAAAAAGACCAAAACACCTCCTCACCAGCAATCAACACCCAGATGAGTAGAGATTAACACCAAGTGTAACACTAGACCAAGAATTAAAAAGTAAACAATACCCCAATCAAGAAACTACTAACTCAGACAAACAAACTAACAATAAACAACACTCCAATGAAGGAACCACCAAGACCACACTCAGCAACATTAACAGGGCAAGCCACTAGCATATAAAATGAGCATAAATCACACTCTGTTCTTGCACTGATGGTGTTATCTGGTTTGGTAATAAAACATCTACAAAAAACCAACCAAGCTCAGAGAGCACCAAGTATCCTTTAAATTAATTAAATAAAAATTGAAAATAAAAAAAAACTCACTAATGTTGTGAGCCATTGCAAAGAATGAGAAATTAGAGCAAGAATTTAGGCTTTTAAAAATATTATGCTTGCATATACTGATATTTAGAAGATGGAAAATAACATGCACGCTGTTTATTTGCCACCTTTTATGTAACATTTTTAAAAAACTGTTAGAGCAGGGTTTCCCAGGCTGTGAGTGAGTGAGCTACTTCCCTTGGGGAGGTGCTGACAAGAGTCCAGGGAAGGTGTGAAGAATCTTTAGTTGTACAGTACATTGTTAAATAAATACACCTTTCCCAAAATTTCATTATATTGTTTTCATTGTTCATTTGGGTTCATTTTAGTGTTTGGATATTTAATATTATACTAAAGGGAGATGTGAGAGCAGAAATTTCAGTAACCCTTGTGTTAGAAGCTTACTGAGATCCTTCCTTCCTAGAATCAAAATAGCTGCCATTCAAAGTTTAATGTCTGATGTTCCTAGTTTAGAATGCACATTGCAAAAGGAAATGGATTCCTCCTAAATCTGAGATGTTTTATGTTTAATCTGGATTGGGTTGCACTTCTCCGTTTGACATCAGTGCCCAAATTGGGTCCTGAATTCTCAGCTACTGCTAGAAGAGCTGATGGCAGTTCTGTCTAGGAGGGCTTTTGTACACATTCATCTTGTGGGCCAGGTGTGCACTTTCCTCATCCAGGAACCCTTTTAGATGTCTTAGGCACTCATGATTGGACTATAGCAATGTGCTCTACATGGAACTACCATCCGGAAACTATAATAGGTTCACAATGCAGCAATGTGAAAAGCCACAGGCACTTCTCATTATGCCCATGTGTCATTCCTGGTATATGCAAACTGCATTGTTTACCAGTTGGTTACTGGGTCCAATTCAGGGTGCTGGTCATTGCCTATAAAGACCTCCATGGTATAGAGTCTGATTATCTGCATGAGTGCCTGTCTCCAAATCTATCTGCCTATCCAGTTCATTTAGGCAGAATAGGAGAGCTGCAGTTCTCCTCAGTTAAATGCTGTCATCTTGTAAGACTGAAGAACCATGCCTTTTCTGTTGAAGTTCCTGTCCTCTGGAACAAATCTCCCTTCAGAGCAGAGGTGTACAACTATGACAACTGTACGATCTGTGGACTTCAACTCCCAGAATTCCTGAACCATTCAGATGAAGTCCACAGGCCATAAAGTTGCCTTAGTTGCCCACTCCTGCTTCAGAAGTACTTCTGGCTTCCCCTTTCCAAGATCAGGAAGTCCCTTAAGATCTGACTCTGTTCTCTGATCTGGGTTTAGACTGTTTGTGGACCCCTGTTGCATCTTTAATCTGAATAATGGGAATGCTATTTTAGTCTGGAAACAAATGTTATTTTAATTGCAAGCCACCTGAAGTCTCAAAATTCAATAAGGAAAGCTGAGCGGTCAGACCATTTTGTTAGCCTTCAGGAAGGCTTTAAGATACCTTTAGATACTTTCCTGCACCCAACAGGCCTTCAATTGCTGATGTTTTGTTAATATTGTAAGTTGTTCTTTTAATATTCTATATGATTTTTTGTAAGTTGCTAAGATCAGCAGGGTAATAAAATAATAATAATGATATTTATTGATTTGGTTTAGGATGGTGTGTGAAGTCACTCATAATTATGTGCTCCTATGAATGGTTTAACAACTATGATTCAAAAATCCTAATGTATGAACCAGGCAAATACCCTTGTTCCCACTTTGTTCCATTTTATTTCTTTTACAATCATTCTGTGGCCACTATTATAATGTGCTGCTTAACGTAGATTTTTCTTTTTCTTTTAACCATTATTAGGGGGCTATTTTTCATGAAGCATTCCCTTGCCTGTGCAAGTTTTGGCTTCACTTGTAGCTTCAAGCACCCTGGAAAAATCAAAATTCTTGAGCCACATCACAAAAATCTGTGTTTACTAATAAAGAAGGAACAGAGCAGGGCACTGAAATGCAGCCAGAAAAAAGTAGACAAAGTGCAACTCATTCTTTTTCACTCCCTTCTTTATTAATTTATGCACTTTGATCCTGATCCAAAAAGTTAAAACAGTGATTTAATGCAGACTGACTTTTAGAAGGCAATGCAACTGGTAAGGTCTGTCTGAAATTTCCACTCAATAGTCCAACATATTTTTTTCTCAATTGATACATTTTCTTTGATTAAATTTCTCAATTGTCTGGCAACTGCTGAAGGACAGATTGCTGATGCCATCAATAACTCATCCCAAACTATTAATGAGACATTTGCTTTGCATTTTTGCTTCTATGTCAATGATAGTTCTGGGTTTTCAGAGAAATAGCTTAATGTGCTATGAATGCTTTTCCCCACTTTCATAACAAAATTTAAATTACAGCACTGAATTTTCTTCAGTGAACGAATAATATATGTAGGAAAACATTTTAATTTTAATTAGAAAAATAGGGAAGGGGGAAAGAAGGGGAAGACGAATAGGTACAAGGGGAAAGAAAAAAAAATAACTTTCAACTTTTTTCAGCGCAGTAAAGTACAAAATAAAATTACAATCTGAATTTTTTACTTTACTAACTTAGCAAACACTAGCCATTTCTGTAACAACAAATTAGCTTAATTAGCAAAATCCAAACTTCCATTTTCAAGCACAAAGTCCAGGAGTAGCTTCTCCAGAAGTAGAAACAAAACTTGATATGTTCTTATCTCTAATGAAAGCAATCACTTTTGCCATTTCTGCTATCACACCACTTCTCCACAAATTTTTCCACCCATTCTTCTGTTGTGGGGACTGAAATATCTTCCCATTTCTGTCCCTATAGAATACTCTGTAGAATACTCACTACATTCAATATATACAACAATAAAATTCACAAATCCAACACACTCTGCTAGAGAGAAGTTCCCTGAAATTGAGCTCCAGCACAAGTCCAAAAGCTTGGAAGATAAAACCTCTAGTTCTGGTGACCAGCTCAGATTGGATCCTATTTTCCAACTCTTTATATGTGTAGGAAAACTTGGTAGCCTAATGCTTGCCATTTCCTTCTGGAGTGTCCAAGTCATGTATATGTGTGCATGTCCATGGATACATTCATAATTTAGAGATAGGTACAATCTATAGCTTGATTTTTTGTTTGTGCTTATTATTACTCTTCCTTTTGTCGGCGTCTTAATATTTAAGGCAACATACCAATCAGCAACTTAGGCTATTCCCCTCTATCAGTTACAACAGTTTCTACATGTGGTAACTGTATAGATTATCTCCTACCAATTGGATTGCACGTTCTCACCCCCTGCCCCCCTGCCAATGTTCCAATACTTTTGGCGGAGATTCCTGGCAATTGGCAGAGGTGGAAACCCTTGAGGTTCTCCTCAGGATTTCCAAAGTCTCCCAAGTCTTAGCGGTAGCTTATCAAGTCTCTGGAGTTATCCACATGTTCCTTAGCAATTCAGAAGGGGAGAGAAAAGAAGGTAAATAGCTAGATAAGTAGGTAAGTAGGTAGATACGTGGTTAGGTAGGTAGATGATAGATAGATAGATAGATAGATAGATAGATAGATAGATAGATAGATAGATAGATAGATAGATAGATA
>JANHFL010006633.1:208761-219288 GCA_032468155.1 Oxyrhabdium leporinum | reverse complement strand
GATAGATAGATAGATAGATAGATAGATAGATAGATAGATAGATAGATAGATAGATAGATAGATAGATAGATACACAGTGTTTCAACTGAAAGAGATGTTATTTAAAAATATTATCTCCTTTCTCCCTTGCAGTAAGTTGAGCTAGCAGGTCTCATGTTGATCTATCCATGTGCACCAGGAAAGGAGAAGGTCTGCTTAGGAATTGTAAAAGGGCCGTGAGAGTCTGAATACTTTCTCTGTAGGAGAGAGATCTGTTTTGTTCTCAGGTCAGTGGAGACACATGCTTATTAAAACTGATGTGCGCTATTATCTACTTTCATCAGTAGTGAAAGCTGAGGCATGAGTGAGGATAGCAAAAACCAAATTATGATGCTTTCTCATCATGAGACTGAGTAATCCTTGCCCACATCCTACCTGACATTCACCACTACCCTTAGACTCTTGTCTTCATGGGAACTAACTTCCTCCCAGGGTTTTAGGTAATACGTGATCTAACCAGTCGGGTGACTGGACACGCCCTTGGGACCTAGAAGTCTTTTTCTTTCCGCTCAGCTGCTGTCATCTGTTGACTCACTCTTGCTCTCTCTATCTTTCATACACACTGAGTATATTTGTAAGAACAATGAAACATTTCCTAAAGATTTTTCCATTACCAATCACAAGAAATCCGTGACATTCCAGAGGTGAGCTATAAAACACAGTTCCTGGTTAACCACTTAATACTAAAAGGAGGAGTCTATTCGCAATCAGTCGCTGTATTCTCAATATAGGTGGTTCTCGACTTACAACAGCTTGTTTAGTGACCGTTCAAAGTTACAATGGCACTGAAAAAAATGACTTACGACTTTTTCACAGTTATGACCTTTTCAGCATCCCTATGATCATGTGATCAAAATTCAGATGTTGATTACTGATTCATATTTATGACCATTGCGACCTTCTGACAAGCAAAGTCAATGGGGAAGCCAGATTCACTTAACAACTAGGTTACTAACTTATCAACTGCAGTGATTCACGTAACAACTGAGGCAAGAAAGGTCATAAAATGGGGCAAAATTCACTTAACAAATGTCTCAAGAACAGAAATTTTGGGCTCAATTGTGGTCGTAAGTCGACTACTTATACATAGCATTTTGTTCATAATTGGCAACAGCTGATTAATATGACATCTGAATATGAATGTAACTGTTCACCAAATTATGTACATTCTGCCTGTAGCAAAATGTTGATATAAAAATGCTTAAAAAAAAAGATGGCAAATCTGGCTGGCAAATACTTCACTAACATAATTTGGTAAATTCATATTCAGATGCCATATTAGCAAGGTATTGCCATTTGTGACAAAACAAAGTGTCGATGTGTATGAGTGTATTATAAAAAGTACATTTGTCCTAATCTGCCACTTTCTGGAGGAGAGGTGATTTTTTATGTGGTCGCGTCTAGATAAGAGGGGTGCATATAAAATAAATAAATAGATAAATAGATAAATAAGAGACATTTTGAAAGAAGCAAATTCCTTGCTGCTTTATTTGCAGATGATGTAATTTTTGAAAAAGTATAGTTTTGAACAAGGATTAGGGAGATCCTAGGCAGAGAATCAGGGAGATGACCTTGAGGGAAATAGGCAAGAACTGTTCTACAAGCAAAAAGAGCTGAATCATTCCTTAAGTCCTGGGAAACAGGACAGTTACTTGGTAGAGATTCAGACAGGCTCCTCCTTGAGCCACTGGGATATAAGAGGGGTGAAAGCTAAAGCACAATCATGCTTGAAAGATTCTGTTATTATACTGTACCTATATAAACATGAGTGATGTGGTGGCCTAGTGATGAAAATGCTTACCTCCCACTTGCAAGGTTGAGAGTTCAATCCTAGGCAGTGGCAGATGTTTCTCTCCTAGGATGCAAAGAAATTGTTTTCCTGCGAACTCCGTATGGTGTCAGGAAGGGCATCCGGCCAATAAATGATCAGCTCCATCCATATGCCCCAACTCTACCACAATTAAGGGATTACTGGCTTGTAAAAAGGAAATTTACTATACCTATTTCAATAGCGTTTAGTTGTTATCAACATGTGGAATTAGTTCCTGATCTGAAACAGCTGACATCCTAGTTTAAATTTCTGTTTGGCTATGGGGAATCAGTCAGGTGACTCTGTTAGCCTAGTTTACTTCACAGGGTTTTTAGGAGAGTAAGATAGAGAACTTGAATGAAAGGTAGAATTAATAATAATAAAAATCAATAAAGGAGAAACAGCACTCCTTACTAGCACTGATGATGTTATCTAGTTAGGGTAATGAAACGTCTGCAAGAAAACAAGCAAACTCAGAAGAGCACCAAGGACCCCTCAATAATAACAATAAGAAAAATGTCCATAATTTTGGGGTGGGATGAGAACTGTTGAGCATAATATATCCTGATATCTTATAAAACAAGCTTTGATCTGCTGAGATGAAATCTTGCTAAGATGCAAACATTAGTAGACCATTGTAATATAGTTGCATTTTCTTTGATAAGTGTAACTTCAACAACTAGAATTATCCTGAAGATTTTTCTTAATGTTGGATATATGCAAGGACATCAAACAAAATGAGGACCAGCTGATTCCCATCTGGAGAGGAAACAGTTGCCTGTGTTTGCTTGTTTCTTCCTTGACAGAAGAAGCTTTTTGGATGAGAAGCAAAATGAGAAGCAAAAGGAAAACCAGAAAGTCCAGTTGTCTCTTGAAAAAAGCACCTTTGGGACAACCATGACCTGGATGACTGAGACTCTCCATAGACATTCCCTGACAGAAAGAATGCATGAATACAGCTAGCAGTTGCTCTTAGATTTCAGTCTGGTTGGAGAACTAAGGAGGTTCAAGGAGCTCATACATGGAGGAGAATAAGTCCAAGGCATCAGCCAGAAAAGACCTATTGGAAAGATATTAGAAAAGAAAAGGGGAATAGGGAAAGACCAATCAAAAGTGCTAGAGCCCAGGGAAAGTGTAGTGGAAAGAGATAAGGGAGACAGAGAATGGCAAAGCAGGCAAGTGGGCATTAATGGAAGTTCTACCAATGAAAACAATGCAGAGTCTTTTGGAGCTCAAGTGATTCAGATACAATGGGAATGTTTGAGATTTTGGTCCACAGAGATGGAAGAAAATTGGCTTGACTCCCCAAGGATAATACCAATGCAGAAACAAAGGAATAATGTCAAAGTCCTATATTTCTCTTGGTTGTGCCATTATAATTTATTTTAGTGAATTTTAGAGGGGGGAAATGTCCAGAAATTCCACCAATCTAACATTTATTTAAGAAACAAAATATTTCTAAGGAACAGGACTGAGGCAATTAGCAATGCCACTTGAAAGCAAATGCTAGCAAATGCCTTAAAACACTTCCATTATTTTATATCAATGGAGATTCTCAATCATCCAGTTCATAGCTGTTGCAAAGATGCTTTTTCCAAAAGCCAACTCAACTTTCCTGATTTTTTCTTTGAAAATGTTTTGCTTCTCATCCAAGAAGCTTCAGAACTGAAGAAGCTTGTTAGATGAGAAGCAAAATGTTTTCATAGAAAAAAACCAAAAAAGTCCAGTTGCCTTTTATTAAAAAAAACACCTTTGGGACTTTCATTACCTTAGGACTTGTTTTGGCTTAATGTTTAACTAGTAAGTTATAAAGGATCATATTTTATTTCAGAATCAAGCCATCTTGAGGAACTGATATGGTTCTCTTGTAGCCCAAGTTAGCCTACAGCAAGAATCTGAATAGGTAGATCTTCTCTGTTCTCCCACACAGTATTTTTGCTAATCTGATTTTGCAATCATCCTGTACCAATCTTAGGTGTGTTAATTATATTAATGATTCCTTCAATCAGTTCTCTTTCTTCATTTGGCTTGTAGATGGACTAGATATTCCTTTTCAGTGGGAGGTACCTCGAAACAAGATCTGATCAGATTCTCTGTTGACAAGAGGAGAAAGTACCATATCAACAGATAAAAGTAAGAAATGTGGATACAGTTTAATCTGAGACTAATTAAATCTTTAACAGCAGGCTAAGAATAAGTATTCTTCTCTAACTGAAATGAAACTAGATCCAAATTTGTCTTTCTCCTGACAAGAAAAGTCATGATTTCTTCTCAATATTTACTATATTTCTAATCCACCCAATAAACAAGAAAAATCAATTAGAATAATAAATTACAATTATTTAATGAACTCTGCTGTTCATAAAAGGAATCAGACGTTCGGAAAAAAAGAAATGGGAAGAGAGCTTTTCAGCAAATTCCTCTGGAATTATTTGGGCTGCTTTGTCTTTACTTTGATGGGTCTCCCAATAATCTAGAGTTGTCATTATAGGAGATTTTAAGAAAATAAAATGAGAAATATGTATCCAACAATTTCTCAAGAATGGATACCCCTTAATAGTGACAATAATGTGAACAAACTTAAGAGAGAGAATCCCCCCCCCAAGTGTCTTTCCTTGGGATCTAACCAATTGTGAAGAGTCAGGGAAAGCAACTGACTGCTTGACAGATCATTTGTGATGAAAAGAAACATTTGTAATGGCCACGTTATCGCTCAAAAAACACGAACACCATTTCCACCCCCAAGAATAACTCTTAATTTCTTTTATCCTTTGAAATATTTGCTATCTACAGCATATTTTGTTTTCCCCAAATGAATGAGAACTATTAGGAAAAAGATCAGGAGAATTTATTTGACCAGCAAGTCCTTGGTCCAATGAGGGATGAAGCCCCCATGATTTCTCCTGACATGTTTCTCCGTGGTCAAGTAGATCTACAGAAGAGAAGAGAGAAGGATGATGGAACTATAGAAATCCAGATGAAAGGAATCCGTAACAGTCATTTCTATACCCTTGTACAGAGTGACTCATATGTAACTAGAATAAGAGAGGACAAGTCTGGATACCAATGCTTGTTCATATATTTCTAAAACTCAGAGAAAAACATTTAGATATGAGAATTAATGATTCAAAAATTAAGCCAGTTTTAGATGATGTCTTTCAAAGAGAAATTAATTTCATAGGATTTTTGTGAAATAAGAATATATAGGTAGTTCTCAATTTACAACAGCTCATTTAGTGACCATTTAAAGTTGCAAAGGCACTGAAAAAAGTGACTTATGACTGTTTTTTACACTTACAGCTGTTGCAGCATCCCTTACACAATCAAAATAAAGATGTTTGGCAACTGATTCATATTTATGACCATTGCAATGTCCTGGGGTCATATAATCATCTTTTGTGATCTTCTGATAATCAAAGTCAATTGAGAAGCCAGATTCACTTAATAACCATGTTACTAACTCAAGAACTGCAGTGATTCACTTGACAACTCTGGCAAGAAAAATCCTAAAATGGCAAAATTCACTTAACAAATGTCTCACTTAGCAACAAAACGTTTGGGCACAATTATAATCATAAGTCACCTGTAATTTGATTTCTGTTTGTGACATTGGTAGATACTGTTGGGTATCTTTCTGCCCTGTGTACAACTCTAGTCCCCAATTATTTTTCTGTCTAAATCAAAGGTCAAGATGGGTTCAGTACCCATTTCACTTACTAAAGCCGACCAGATGGCAGCTGAATTTTATTTTGACACTGTCACTGGGATGCCTTCTATTGAATGCAATGGTTAAATTGGGAGATATAAAATGTATCATACAACCCACCTCTGTTCTAAAATAATTACAAAACATTGCTAACACAGCAGAAAAGTACAAAGATGAATGATGGGGATTTAGATATGCAGAATACTGAATGCATCTCACAGGTTATGGAGTGCTCATTTCTATCTTACACTGCTAGTTCTCCAATTTGCATTGACAATCAGAACAGATAAAGTTTGTAGAGGAGGCAAGTTGCATTAGCCTTTTCACACATGCAAAATGTACATCCTTGCTGGCAATATTTGACAGACACTTCAAAATGATGTGAAATTGTTCATAAAGAATGTTGGGGAACGTGCGTTATCAATGCTGTTAGGACCATACATAAGCTAGTGCTTGTCATCTGAATTTATTATCTAGCCTTTTTAAGTGGAAATAATATTTCAGGAACTTCAGATCATCTTAAGCCATTGAGTCAAAGTGATTGAACAATTTAAAATAAAACATTGCTATCAAGACAGTCAACAACGAGAAGTTGGCATTAGTGCCTAAGAGAGAAAAGTCAGCAATATCATGTTATTGAGTAGGTACAAATGTTTTCAGGGTATAAGCTTTTTCTTCAATAAAGTGCAATATCCCCTCCCCCCCCCCCCCCGATCAGTGTTGCAAGCTCTTGAGAATCAATAACTGCTAGCCATCATTACATGTTTACATTACATGTTTGGACCTGTTAAAGTACAAATATGTTCCCATCTCTTTAGCACAAAAGAGAGGGCTTGACAAGTCACAGGCAATTTGGAAGTTATGTGAAGATTTGGATTAAAAGCAGTGCTAATGGTTTCTCTTTATATTTGATCATGCAAATTATTCCTTGGAACCTGACATATCTTGATAAGCACTAAAAACTATTACACATTTGAAAAATATAGTTATAAAATTAATAAATGGATTTTTTTTAGCAAAAAAATCTTTGCTAAAGCAGATCAAGGTCTCACTCAGCATTCTGTGTCCACCTATAGCCAGCCAGAAGCCAGCTAAAGAGCACACAGCCAACTCATTCATATTCTTTCTTTCTGATTACTGTGAATAAAAGCCACAGACATATCAACACTCCATGAATCTAATAGTTTTTAAAGCTGCCATTTCCACTGGACATTGCCACATCTTGCAGCTAAAGTTTGTAATTAATTATATGTTGTGTAAATAATAATATTTTCCTGTCCTTTTTCTCTGGACCCTTTAAAATAGTTACTTCAAGTGAGGGACACTGTCAGGACATATGTTAATCTAAACCATTCCATGCTGCTACTCATTTTGTCCTTCAGCTTTCAATGTTACTGAACTGAATCTATGGAAATTCATTTTTATTGCTTTTTAGCTTTAATGTAAACTGTTGAGAGTTTTGGAGTTGGGTGGCCTCAGGGGTGGGCTTCAAATTTTATTAGCAACGGGTTCACTGCCCGGTTTCTGGGTGGGCATGGCCGTGGTGGGCATGGCCTAGTCGGCCTCCTGCACCATGGCGGGTGGTGGTGTCCTCCCCGGGCTCCAGAGACTTTCTTTGAGCCTCCGGGAGGGCAAAAATGGCCAGAGGCCAGAAAAATGGGCCTCCCAGAAGTTCGGGAAGGCCAGATACAGGCCCATTTCTCGCCTTCCCGAACTTTTGGGAGTCCCATTTTTCGTCCTCCCCAAGCCTCTGCACACGCCCTGAACTTACCTGCATCCACAACGGGCTGCGTGGGGACTCCTGGGAGGGGCGGGGTGGGCAGGGCGGAGCCAGATAGGAGTGGGATTTGGTGGTTTGCCGAACTGCACAGAATCTTTGCTACCGGTCCACCCAAACCCATGTGAACCCGTAGCAGCCCACCCCTGGGTGGCCTCTAAATTTTTATAACGTTTATAAATAAATAAGCAAATAAAGACATTCTGATCCCATTGTGCCTGGATTCAGAGTTGCTTACTCATGATCTTTCTCTACCCCAGACTAATTTTTCTAGAATAGTAATGAATATTACATAGTAATGAATATTAATTTTATTGATCCTAAAACTTTATATTGCGAGATATAAATGTATCTGTTGTGACGATGCAATACCAGCTTATTTCTGGGAAGCAAATGACCCAATTTTTAAAAACTTTTCCTTATGGTCTAAAACGTCTGGTTTCAATGCTCTGTAAGGTATTGTTTGCATGTATGTAAGACTGATGCAGATTGAGCCAAATCTCACCAACTTTGGCCTTCAGAAACTTTTCTGAGGAGTCTTAGCATTTTTTGCTCTTTATTTGGAGGAACAAGAAAATAAATATTTATGCATGAATCTTCACTAATTGGTGATCCTTGTTTTGCTAGCTTTATGTTTTTTTCCTCCTTAAACAGAATGAGTAGAAATATACAAGTTGAAACCTCTTTGTTCTGGCCTTCCCCAAACTGGAACCCTGAAGACATGCTGGGTGTTTAACTCCCAGAATTCCAAGGCTTTATCCATACTATCTTGGAATTTGGGGATTCATAGTTCCAATGCATCTTGGAAGCTACTAGCATTGAGGAACATTGATCTACGAGCTCCTCCCACCTATGTGTAAGTTGGCAGAAAACTATACTGGCAAGAAATTTACTGATCCCTGGCCTTTGTCACTTTTCTTTCAAGTTATTGCCAATAATCTGATACTTCTTTCAGATAACCAGTGCCAAAACCAGATACACTTTACACGTATGGAAGCTGCCACCCTGTCAAAATAAAAGTGTAATATAAGTTGGATATGCAATATCCTTACAAACATTTGAGGGTATTCAATGTATGCCTTGAAGGCAGCATCGTAGACATTGCATGAAAATATGCCACCAGGGCATATTTGTTGGTAAGTCCAACAGGGCAAGGCCTGTACCATAGTGTTCCCTCTGATGACATATTGTCCATTTTATTCAAACATTTTTTTAAAAATAAATATCTTTAGATTTCTTTTTTTTTTACATAGCCACATAAATAAGCACACAATACCTTTTTTCAGAGTGGTGAGAATCAGATACTGAGCTGAAATGCTTAACATTTAGATAAGTGCTGTATCATTAGCTTTTCCAGGAATTGAAATGTCTGTATGGCCCATCTAGATTATCTTGCTCATCTTACATACAGATGTCTAATAGCGCTTCCTCCCATTTAATCTAAGAGGCAACATTTTCAAATGAGTTCTGTGAATAAAGTCACCAACGCTCTTGCAAAACATAGTTTTATCTCTGGGTTGTTTTATTAATATATGTTGCTGATTATATAACTTCCTGTTTCTATAATTTATTTCATCATAGTATTTGCATAAGCTTCAATTTACTTATAAACTGAAACTAATTTTCAACTGAGGATTGTCACATAATAGATGGAGTCATTGATCTATAAATTCAGAAGTGGTAATGACTAAAGCTTCCGTAGATTTAGAATTAATCCATGCAGTTTGAACAATCTAAGTGCAGAGGTGAACTGAATAAAATTCTAAGGTGAGACAAAGTTTTGCCTCTATGAGGTTCCTAACCCAGGTTTTTCTCTACACAACATAAATATTATTGTCTTGAAGACCAAAAGGCATTAGGATATAAGCCTCTGAGCACTGGTCCTTACTGGATTTATGAGACAACATAAGAATACCTCTGGCTCATCTAGTCTAGCAGTCTATTCTCAAAATTACTGACCAACTGCACATGTAAGCCCACTAGTCTCCCAGCAAATGGCTTCAAAAGAAGTCACAGTGCCATTTAATAGCCATTGATCCCCATGACTTCCATTAATTGGTTCAACCCTTTATTGATGCCAGCCAAGCTGGTAGCCAGCACCACATCTTGTGGTAGCAAATTCCAAAGTTTAATTATATGTTGTGTAAAGTGCATTAGAGGTTCCTTACGTGGTCTAAAAAGAAAGAGGCAGCGGCACATAAATAGGGAAAAAAGTTAGGGATGGATTATCATGAGAAAAATCTATGTAGTCATTAGGAGTTGAAAATGACTTGATGCATATATAAACCTCTGAGATTTTCACTCTTGCGTGAGGTCACTGACATTTTGAATGATTTCATCACAATAGTCTTTTCACCTGATGCCTAGAAATTAGAATTGACTACCTCATTCCGTCTAATGGTGCAGCTGCCTGCTTCTATTAGTATTCCTCAGTGGAAGCAGATTGCCATTTAAGGGCATCCTTCACTTTATGGGGTTGCATTGGTAAACATCTCTGTAATAACAATGTATCTGTGGATTAACACTATATAATAAAAAAAGCAACCAGAAGAAAAAAAAGAAGAAAAAGACTAATAGCCTATTTTTTGTGTAGGAGATATTTACAGGATTCCACTTTACATAAAATTTTTGGAGTACAGTAATATAATTAAAACTTACTGCATTGACAATTCTATCTACTTAAAATTAGAATTTTCAAATGGGGACTAAAAAAAAATATTAATCATTCTGAAAATCATTTGGAGAATGAAAGGAAGAAAGAAATCATTGTGATATTTTATTTCTTTTTACACTAAACTTTGTTCCAGTCACTATATAACTAAACATAAAGAAATTATTAAAAGTGAAAATTCTTGTAGTAATTATGAACATGTAAAGCTAGGGATATAACTATTAAATAAATAATTTAATGTGATTTGTTCAACCAACTTGGTTTCTAACAGTTTTATTTTTAGCCAAGGGGACATTACTGTTTAATTAGAGTTAGCTCATGGAAAGAGAAAATTACTAAAATAGCCTATTTAATTTTCAATGAAAAACATACAGTTTTTTAAAAGAGAAAGAAAATGCCCAACATTTCATACTGACTAGCCCTAGAAAATGTATTGGCTTATTATTATTTTTTTATTATTAAAATTAAATTTATATACCGCCCCATTCCAAGGACTCGGGGCGGTTCACAACTTAAAACCCGTT
>JANHFL010006633.1:154853-165244 GCA_032468155.1 Oxyrhabdium leporinum | reverse complement strand
TTCCTGACAGTTAGAACAATTAATCAGTGGAACAACTTGCCTCCAGAAGTTGTGAATGCTCCAACACTGGAAGTTTTCAAGAAGAGATTGGACAACCACTTGTCTGAAATGATATAGGATTTCCTGCCTAAGCAGTGGATTGGACTAGAAGACCTCCACGAGCCCTTCCAACTCTGTTATTCTAAGAGGGTGCAATGTATATACAACACATTTAATTCACCTTCCAAAATGGGGGGGGGGGAATAGATCAACAACCATCCAAAGCTCAAGTTTCAGATTTATTTTTGTACATGTAGAGGCATAAAAGCAGTGTACCTTCAACCTGAATAGAAGGAAGATAATGCCAATTCTACTAATCTTAACATAAAAATAGAAAATGTTTAAAAACTACAGGCATTTAATGAGGACCAGAAGAAATTGCTCTGTCAGGGATAGGAATATTTGAGGTCAATAAACATATTTGGAATTTTGAGAGCACGTCATGGATCAATGTTTCACAATATCAGCAACTTTAAGATCTGTGGACTTCAATTCCCAGAATCCTGTGCTGGCTGGAGAATTCTGGGAGTCTAAACAGTGGTGGGATTCAACCGGTGTAACAACCGGTGTGGTGATTGTGCGCTTTGCACGTGCGCATTCCAAATGTGTGTGTGTGTGCCAAAGGCATGCTTTGAGTGTGTGTGCACAGTGTTTACAAAAGCCCTTTTTTATCTATAGAACTCACCTTCTACTACAGCCCCAGTGTGTAAAACAGCTGATGTGCGGCAATCCACTGTGCAGCGCGAATCAGCTGAGCTGCAAAACATGGAAATAAAGCACAGACTAAGGCATGGGCAGGTGGCCGGGACCAACTCATTGCTGGAACTACCGGTTCACGTGAACTGGTCTGAACCTGCAGAATCCCACCCCTGAGTCTAAAGTTGCTGAGATGGAGAAACCCTGCCATCGATGATCACAAAATGACTATCATTGGAGTACAGCTGTCACAATAGGCAATCTAGTTTTAAAATAATCAACCTACTAGGATGTCTTCTGAAATTTCTTCTAGATTTCCAGGATTTTTCTACTAGTTCAGGTTACCTTTGTCTGCTTTTAGTCTTCAGGATGTTCTTTCATAGAGAAAGTAGATAGGCTGCAATAAGCATTTTTATTTTAAAAGAAAAGTCAGCGGGTTCAACATGGGGTCTAGATGCATTCTTATATGGTAAATAAAAATAATATACTACAGGCAGTTACTTTCAATTGAGATATACTGATACTTCTTATTTGTTTCTAGAAAGGAGTCTTTAATAGAAATTAAAGCCAAGCAGGATAGGCAGCCAGGCAGATACCAAGGGAAATGTCCATGGGCACATGCTTATCTTTAGACACCACATTTCTTATTATTCGTCAATTTTATATACTGCCATCATTAGACTCCTGGCAGTTAACATCATGAGACATAAACACACCATGAAACACGATAATTAACAATTAGCATAAAACCTACTCAACCTCCACCCATCTTGGTGCTATGGAGATATGTCACAGCGAACTGGGGATCTGTTCCCAAAGCTCTGATGCCAACTGCAATCATTTAGGCCACTTTTTAATCTATTTTTGTATTAAATTAGTATAGATACGGTTGTCCTTAATCAAGTTTCCCTTTAGTTTGTCTATGAGGGGTCCTTGGTGCTCTCTGAGCTTGCTTATTTTCTTGCAGACATTACCCAAATTAGGTAACATCATCAGTGCTAGCAATCTAGCACTAGCACTGATGATGTTACCTAGTTAGGATAACCAAATGTCTGCAAGAAAACAAGCAAGCTTGGAGAGCACCAAGGACCCCTCATGTCAACCCTGAGCTACGAATATTCTCCTTTATTAGTTTCTCAATGATTGACTTGTAAACTTCATTTCTGCATATTATCCACCAGTCATTTCTAGAAATAAACTTCTCATAAGTGCCTAACCATCTTGCTCTTCCAGGTGCATAAGTGGAATCTAATGAAGTTTTTTTTTTTAGGCATTAAAATAAAGGTATATAAGTTGAGGCTACATGTAATCTCCGAAAGTTTGGGATCTGGCTTACAAAGATGTCCAAATCATTATTTTATGTGATGGGAGGAAAAAAATGAACAATAGATGACTGAAAGTTAATCATATTAACTATTAAATTGTGTGTGGAATCTTTAGGCCACCCTTATCTGTTCTATAACTCTGCAGGGTTTGTAAAATATTGCAATAAAGAGCAAATAATTGAAATAAAGAATTACACTGTCAAAAAATAAGATCCAGCCCCTGTATTGCCCAACGTCTATTCAAAAAGGCAAGGCATCACGTAGATTTACCACCTTTCTGATTCACAGCCTGAGGATAGAGCCAGAATTTTAGGGCTTCTTTAAACAGGACAATTAATATAAATTACAATTTTGTTCCATCTCCATCTGCTAGTTTTTAGAGTACAGTCCTGAAATGTCATTCAATGGACAATTAAAATTCATCATAGAGGAAGTTTACACTATTGGTAACATAGCCTTGAAGCTGTGTAGAAGGGGGACAAAAGCACCAAAGTCTGATTCAGGTGAAAGCAAATAGGGGGGATATTGGCTAGCTGATTCACTTAAAGCTGATTGGATTGAACATTATAGTGCCTATAGCAAATTCTTATTGGCATGGAAAGCATGAATTATTCCAAGAAATGCCAATGTGGCCAGTGGTGGGTTGCAACCAGTTTCACAACCGGTTCGGTGAGCACACTTGCACGTGAGCAGCATTAAAAAAACACCTTAAAAATCTATCTTCTATGCTACTTCTGGTGAGTAAAACAGCTGAGGCGCGACAATCCACTGAACTGATATAGGACAGGGAAGGGCAGGGCGGATGGGCGGGGCCAACTGCTCGCTGGAGATACCAGTTCGCTAGAACTGGTCCGAACCGGCTGAATACCACCTCTGAACGCGACATTCCATCAACTAGCATGCCTGGATAAGAACAATTCTGGAGACTATCTGTAGCTCAGGGCTGAATTCTCGGGATCTTCAATGCAGTATGTTGGCTTCAATCCCCCATGCACTGATGATATTACTTAGTTTGGTAATGACACATCTGCAAGAAGAAAGACAAGCTTAGGGAATACCAAACAACCAAGGAAGACTTCTGGAATGGTCCATTATTCTTGCCAAGTCTTTCTATTGACCAATTTGAAAATACCCATGTGAATTAATTAGGTGGGTGGTGAACTGGTTGTTAGATAGGCATTTCAGAGACCACTTTCTATGGGAGTTTATTACAGCATAATCCAGCCTACCCCAATCTGACCTCATCCAGATGTGTTGGGTTGAAAATTCTAAGAATTTTCAGCCGATGTGACTACTGTCTATATTGGTAAGAATTATGAAAATTGTCATTGCAACATATTTGCTTATCCCAAAGCCAGAAAGACAGGGTTCCATATGAATCTCACTTTAATTTAGTCAGAAGATGACTTTGGAAAGCTCAGTGATCCTCCAGGGCATTATTTCCAACAATTTCTCAATTTCCTCTGATTCTATTGCTTATTTGTTTCTGCATTTAAATAATTTTGAGAACAATGAATTCTTTTACCCACATGGCCAGGATATTGTCAATAGAGCATGAAAGATACAACTCTACCTGACAGCCAGCCAGCAGAATCCAACACTCATATACTAGCCAGTACATATCAACGAAAAGGTTTCACTTCAATTATTCTTTTGTATTTATTCTTCCAATCTTGACTCAGATGAAATGCTATTATGTCATATAGGATGAGGGCATATTAAGCTACAGTCTGCCTCTTCCTCTCTGAGGAGGTGCTAGAATTCCTTCTCAGCATCACTGGCTGCCAGATTCCTCTGAGACTTGACCTTTCGCTTTGGAAAGCTCAAGCACACCTCCCAAGGGCAGCAAGCGTGCAGACAGATGCTGGAGGAAGCTGTTGTTATTTGCAGAAGGATTAGGAAATTCAAGCTCAAAAGATTGCATAAGGAGTTGAAAACGGATATTTTTAAGACTAATGGAGAAGGGGAAATAGCTTTTTAAATGCAGATGAAGCACTTTGGTTTAGGAAAAGTGGAAGTTTATGATCTGATATTTCAGTTCCCCCAAATTGCATAAGTTCAGGGGCCTGGCTTTGTAGAGGAACTATTCCAACTGGTGTAAAGCACTGGAACTGTGTAGCCAGCAAGAAGCTTTCTTCAAGTTTCATTTTTAGTGTAATACACGATTAGCATTTTTAGGTGACTCAATGCCTAGACTCAGCTTTGTGCTAAGACGTAATATGGTCTGTTTTATTTTGATTTACTGTGAATGCAGTTATTATACCTTGCCATTATGTGTGTAAAAGGGTGTTAAACTTTGCTGAAAAAAACAAAAAAACAAATTATGGTTTAGTGCATTGTGCAAATCTTGTCAGAATATTGGCCAAAACATTTCCCAGGTTGTTCCTACAGTAGGCATTATGTTAGAATTACTGTGCCTCATGAATTCACCATTAATTGTGTTACCATACATTTCAGAGCTATTCAGGTTTTCCAAGTCTTCATCTTCCAATGCTTTTAATGCTATTATTCTGCCTTTCTGTAAACCACCTCTGTAATTTCAGTGTAGACAATGACATAACAAGTACTGAAATTCACTACTCAGCATATGGAATTAGATTTGATTAAAAAATAGTTTTTAAGTGACCACTAAAACAAATTATTTTTTCCCTTAAAGCGCAACAGGGATGTTATTTACCTATTTTTCCTTTTAATTTCTTTGTGTTAATATATGACAGAAGAAAAAAGAACCACAAATCAGAGAAACATAAGGAAAACAAAAAAATACATATTTTAAAATGTTTAACTATGCTACCCTTTCCCATTTTGTAGGCCTATGCATCTCACTGAAATGAAAGAAAAAGTGTTAACAGTAAAATCCATAAAAACAATAATTGGTAGAGCAAATGAGACTCTTGAGTTCTGTAAATAGTATATTGCTAATTTTAAAAAGAAAGGAAAATAAATTTCTAATTTCATGCATTTATGTGCTGTAGGAGAAGAGCAGGCAGAGCTGGGGGGATGGAGTTAAACAAGTCATCAGCCTAGAGTCATTCCGTTGCCACAAACATTCTAAGTCCAACCCATCTTGAATTCCATTGACTCTTCTTTGACGCCAATTTAGTGATGAACTTTAGCTGACTAGGTTATTGTGTATAGACTTGAGCAGTAAATCTTCTGGCTCAAAACAAATTTTAAGCCTTTTGTTTTTGACATTCATAGTTACTAATAGACAAACTTGGTTAAATAATTGAGTATGTGCACGCTCAGGATTATTCAGAATCCACCACCACCACAACCCTCCCCCTAAATAGCTGCTTATGTGAATTGATCCTTTCCACCCCAGCAGGTATGTCAGAACATCGGTCTGGATGGCAGAATAAACTTTCCGTAGAAATGTTGAAAACGGTAGAGTACAATATCCACAATTGTGTGACAAGGCAATGAAAATTGTATTTTTACTTTGTAATAAGAGCACAAAGTTCTATTGGCATCACAAACAATAGTTTGAGAAGAGGCTTTGGTGAACTGTTTGCACAGTAATGTAATGCCTGCCTTTGTTACAATGAACATAGTATGTGTTCTGCAACACAGTGTAGCATGATATGAAGATGAAATACCGGCTCTCTCAAGGCATTTTTCGTAGTTCTTCTTCCAGTATACCCATAGGGAAGAGGACCGCGCCATTATGTAGCTCCACTATCTATATATCTATCAAATAGTTCCTCCTCTTGCCATAGTTCAGTATTCCCTTTGCAGATGTGGGTATCTGTGAATGTTTATCATATGTTAAAAAAACAACAACAATGCAAAGAAATCTCTGCAGGAATTTAAAGCAGTGACAATAAAGGGCCCCAGCTCACAAGTTCTTGAGAATAACATGGAAGCAAGTTGTTGTTACCTTCTGCCAAGATATTTGCTTAATATTCTAGGCTGGCTATAGTTCTGAGGTTTTCTGTGGTCTCCCATCTAAGTAAGCCTGATCCTACTTAATTTCTGTCAAGGTTCATGAAGATCCACCAGGTCATTCCATCTGGTGCAGCAGGTCTACAGATAAGCAAATAGGAGAATGGCCCTTCTCTATAGGCTTTTTCACTCTCCCTGCCTCTGAACATATATAACTTTGGGTGGTATGGCTTAGCACAGGCTTGAAGATATGGCCAAATATTTTAATGATTTCTGAATAGGATTCTTGTGTACAGAGGAGTCCAATAATATCACAATAAGTCACGAGGACTAATTCTACTCTAAAGAACATCATGTACCCTCAATGTCTGTTTGGTATGCTTTCTTACTCCATGTGTGTCTTATGTCTGAAGTTTTAGCTTCATATTCTCTAGAGGTCCTGAAGGAAGCCATTAGTTTTTACCTTATTGTTGATCACAGTAATGATATGAAAATGACAGATTTTTTTTAAAAAAAATGCAGTGCAGGGAGAAAAAGAGGCAGCGTCTTATGACACCTTGGCAACAAGTAAGCAGAGACTTTCATGGGCAAAAAACCAAGTGCTTAAAAATGAGGATTGCCTAGATTTAATAACAGTCTTTCCATAACTGGCCACTCCTGATAAGGGTACACTTGTATAAGGAATGCCCTCTTTTTAAAGAGTTCATTGTACCACAATAATAATTAAAAAAAAACTTGAAGTATTCTTCTACAACTTGGGGTTTTCCAGATGCATTTTACTACTGTATAACCCTTTACTAGAGAATTAGAAGAGTTTCAGTCCAACATATCTAAAGTGGCCATATCGGAACACAAAAGTTCTAAAAACGTATGAAAGGCTGGTAGAAACTTATGCAAAAAGATAATTGAGTTTGGTCTATAGATCTTATCCAAGGTGTGCTCCAAGGCAATTTTCCTGAAGAAAAAGCCATACCACTAGAATTCAAAAATAAAGAATAAAAACATTATCCTTTTGCAGATAACAGAACACATGATGCAAGAGAGTCAATAAACACCTTCCCAGGAATTGTAGGATGCTTATATCCCACTGAAATAAATTACATTTATGTTCTGCCGATCATACTGCTTGCTGTAAAGAAGTGATGATGAAAGATAATTTTACCAAAGCTTATTTTTCTGCTAGCTTCCTAACAGCTGAAGTAAAAAACATCAGGCACAACTGTAGCTTGAGTGGAATTATACACTTAAGAAAATAATTAAGTCTAATCAATCTCAATGGTACTTCACTGGTTAACTAATTATTTAACCAAGCATAATTATTAGACCTGGAGAAACTGATCCTCTGTTAAATTATCTAATTCCTTTTGAAAACTCCTCCAGCCACTCAGCAGGGAAGCATGCTGCCTTTGGTATTCAGATAATATTGAACCATTATGATTAGTAATGAGCAGATGGCCTTCAAGCCTAGTATAAAAGCAAAATGAAGAACCATTCTATCTCTCCGTTTCCCATGTCATGCATTATTTTATGCATCTCTATTACGTCCCCACATAATTTTTCTAAAGAGCAACAGCACATGACTTTTCTTCTAGTGTGATTTTATCCTTGCTAAATAGACTGCTTTTTGTATAATATCCAATTCAGCAGCCTGAATCACACTGATCAGAACTGTACTCTGTACTCCAACCATACTCATAACAGAATTGTATGGAAATCTTATATAAATGTCAATTCTTCCCAATTTATTTTTGTTTTTTAACCACAGTCAATCATTGGTCAACATTTGTTTGAAGCTAGCAACCATGACCTCAAGATCTCTTGGTCTGTCTCCATAAACATATAAGTTAAATTGGGATATATTGGGTTTTTGTTTTTTGTTTTTTGCTTACTTTGATTTTCATTTTCCATATTAATGTCAATTCTCCAGTTTGGAGATATTTTTCTGGGAACCTACTATTGTTTATTTTAACATTAATATTGCTGACTTTAGCACATTTTTCAATCTCATTAATCCTTGGCCAATTCCCCAAATCACATCATTTCAGAGCCTAAAGTACTTGTTTGTTGCTATTCTTTGCTTTTTCTTCTTTCCCTAAGAGTTCTTCTCTTGTCCTGTTGTTGCCCAGTTTGCAAAGGTGTCTTTGGTGAGGGACTTTATCAAAAGCTTTTGAAAGTTCAAGTAAACAATATCTGCCAATAATTAGTTCACATCCAAAGAATTGCTCTACAGAACTTATCTTTCCAGAAATTATGTTGAACCTTCTCCCACAGGACCTATATTTTATTTATAAGGAATAAATAACCTCTCTGAGAGGTTCCCAGCTTGGACTCCATGGTTATTACATCAAATACTAGGGATATTTAGTTTTGAAACATGGGAAGTGAATGGGAACATGATACTTGTATTTAAGTACATAAATTGTGGATAAAATGAATAGATAAATATTGGTCTTATTTCAATTTTGAATTCCTAATTCAAACAGGTAAGCTCATCCAGTGGAACTAAATATTGATTCAGAGAAGCTGCTTCACATAGTAGACAAACTATAGAATTCTCTGTCATAGGAATTCAGTGGGTAACATTTTTGATGATGGCTGCTTTTAATGATGTCTACATATCCTAAATCAACTTCTGATATGATAGATTAACTACAGTAGGTATAAGCTTTCTTGACCCCAAAGCTAAGTAAGATCACACATGTATTAGTATTTGGATGGGAGGCTACTAGGAAATACCAGAGCTATAGACTAAATGGGAGAGTTGACAAAATCCCTCTGAAGAAGACAATGGCAAATCATTTATGTATTTTGGCCAAGAACATTATATGCATTTAGCTATGTAGCCATCAGTAGTAGATCCTTTTAAAAACAAAAAGCAGAAACAAAAATGCATTCAAAGTATATGACTGAGAGTGTTCATATCCTAGTTACAGATTTCTTTGATGCATCTTGTTGATCATAGAGGGAAACAGATGCTTTGCTGGGTTTTCAGCCGGATCCAGCAGGATTTTACATAGATCCTTAATGCAAAAGCTGCTTTGTTGGAGTTGCTTATTCTGAGATTAACCACTTGGTGCTTGTGTTACACTCTGATTAGGTTTTCATAGAAGGCCAAATGTGACAAACATGTTTTGCCACTCTGTAAAATTATCCTGTATTCAGAACTCCAATCCCATTGTATATTTTGGCCTGTTTGCCTTTGGAAAATTGATTTTGGCCCCTGCGATGGCCTTGGGGAAAGTGAAATGCAGTAACATAAGACACCGCATACAGGACTGAGGAAATGGAGTCCAAGCCAAAAATGAGCAAACAGCTCAACACAAAGACAGCTTTTTTTGTGCCTAAGAGACTTGCTGGAGGTAAAATTGCTTCCTTCATCTTATCTATTAAACTTAAAAAATTCAAGCAGACAAGCCAGTTCTCTGGCACAAAAGGTTAGGAAAGATGAAATGATTATTTCCAACAAGTCTTTTTCTTTGTGGAGTTTGACAGACCTAGGGAGACAGGGAGAAAAGAGTCCAGTGTTGGGGGCTATCTTGTATCCAGAGATTTATTTTCCTATTCTTATATTTCTTAAGAAACTTTGCTAAGGACAACAGGTATACTCAAATCCTTTTAACTGGCCTGCCAGATTTTAAGGGATGACATATTTAAAACCAAAACAAATAAATATGTATATTTAATTGCATGTTGTTTCCAAACATTAGTACTTATGCATATGTGAGGGAATATATGTGTCTAACAACAAGGTATCTGATAGTAAAATTTAGTTATCCTTGCTTGAAACCAAGAAGGCAACAGCTTTGGTGCTATTCCTGTAGACATATACAAAATCACTCACTTCCAGGAAGACAACACTGAGTGCTGAAATGAAAGTTATTTAACGAGCCAAGCTGCTTTTATTTGTAAATAGCTATGATTAGGTAAGTAGATTCAGTAGCCAATGGCATGAAGAACAATAGCCACCTTATAAAAACTCACAGATGTTTTGGGAGAAAGGATCAGTGCTAGCCAGGCCACATCCTGGCTAGTGAACTTCCTGCTAGGGATCCCTTGTGATTCTCAATTGTTATTAATCTCTAATCTAGAGTAGCACTGCCATTCTATAGTATTTATTGTGGATTGGAAGATGAGGAGATGGGTTGAAAACAGTCAGGGATGGGCTTCAATTTTTTTTATCAACAGGTTCTCTGCCCTAATGACTGGCTGGGTGGGCCTGGCTGCATGGTTATGTGACTGGGTGGGCGTGGCTGGTTGGTCATATGACTGGGTGGGTGTGGCCAACTGAACGTTGCTTCTTTTGCCCTGACTACTTGAATAGTAAAACTGTTTGAGACTATTTTATTATCTAATGATATTGATTTCTCCACAAAATAACTAAAATGCCATCAACTTAATTACATTCAGGAATGAAAAACAGTTTCATATTTTCCTTTGCAATTATAA